>QEAP01000257.1:1450-37030 GCA_006535975.1 Chytriomyces confervae
GGCAGCTATTGCATCCAAATCATTCTCCGACTTTGTCAAAGGTAATGCACTCATTGCAGGGGTCGCAATATGCTTCATTCTCCTCTACACCCCGCACTTGGTGGACTGAAGTAAGAGCCGTCAGGAGCTGCGCAACAATTCTTGGGTCATTCCATCCGCCTTGGCACAGAACTGGCTTGCCAAACAGATCAAGGACTGGCTCATTGTTGTGCATAAGGGGAGTCCCTTCTTTGTCTCTCTTAAACTTGATGAACTTGATGATGGACTCTTTATTCACAGATGGCAGGCGCTGAGGTGGATTGTCCATGAGCATGAGCTGACTATCATGGTCGCCCAGCAGCGCGCATATGTATCACATGCCTGCCAACAATGAGATGATGTTCAAAAATAAATACAACAACAACAAAACTCCTCGTGAACCCATACCATTGATATATTTTTGATATGTTATAATAGAATTGCCTTTCAAAGGCTTGCTGCCATGCACAGGAAGAGATGTTGCACTCTGCATTAAGTTGAGCCGTTCCAGCGAAGCCTTGATACCAGCGTCCATTGCTGTTTGGTACTCCTCAGGGATCTTGAAACGCTCATTCACTTTCCCATTTTGCGCAATTCGTTTTGTTCGCACGGCTGGTGTTGGTGTGTCTGTTTCAGGCATCTGGCGCTGGCTGCGGGTGACTCGCACTGTTTATTGGTTCAGTTTTGTCCGAATCGTTCAGGTTCAGTATATTTTAAGAATATTTACGGGTTCAGCCCCAGATACATCAGAATTATTTGAGAGCCGTTCTTGATGACTTTCGCACTCCGCTTTTTAAGTTAACCAGTTCCGCTTTTTTCATGATGGTATTGGTTACCAAAATCTTTGGATTTTATGCAGATGATTTGGATTTATGAAAAGGAAACTAAAAATGAACTTCAATGAGAAACAACAAGAGTCAACGAAATGCAGATTTCTCGTTCGCAAAGTTGGTCACGGGAGAAAGCCCTTGCGAAAAGTTGGCCAGATGATCTGTCCACAGATTGCGAATACCGTCATAAAAAGGCGAGTTGACTTTCATATTATCAGACGTACCTCGTCCCACATGGCTCCATCCTCGCCGACCGTGCGGTCTGTCCATTTGCAAAAGCTCATTCCAATGCTTTTCCGCACTTTCTGCATCCAAGCAAGGCTGGTACCCATGGTTGTAAACAGGCTGCTGTTGCTGCTGTTTTTGCGGCAACGACTTTGGCACAAAGCAAGCAGAGTCATGGTACCGCTGCCCCACAAGGTTACTCGCGCTGCTGCTGGCTTGTTTTTCGTAATAGTAATACTGCTGTTGTGGTGGCGGGCCTCCCATTTTACTTATTGTACTTGGTTTTTTTGAACCTGGAATCGGTGCGCTCAACAGATTTACTGGAGGTAGAACGGCTCCGACTGTGCCCTGATGTAAACTTGTGAACGTTGCGCTTGCGTGTGGGTGATTGCTGCCCTTGGATAAGATCACGTTCCTGTAGTGTGCGTGTTGCATGGCAATATCACTCGCTTGTTTCGAGAATCGTTCGGAATATCCCAAGGCGCCAAGTCTGATGATTTTTTTTTTTTTTGTTGGGCAACATTCAATGCGAGGACGTCGTAAACAGGTAGCAAACTGCAATTCGAGACAAATGGAATTATATTTACCCACTGATGGCAGCAATCGCACTCGTCGTTAATGGAACGTTCGCCATGCGGCTGTAGACTGGCAGAAGCGGCTTAGCTCCGCTAGAAGGTGCCGGCGGAATTGCACTGGTGCCTGGTATCGCTCGCGCTGTTGGCCGACCATTTACAAGCGCAACCGTGTTGTAAGTGTCGAGATACTTTGCATGAATGGCCAGTTGCTGAGGCTGTAACGGGCTCGCCGTGTTGGATGAACGCGCGGCTGGATCTTGTAAACAGTCTGGGTGCACAGGATTGCTGTGGTACCTGCGATTAACGGCATAGCATTGCGGTAGTGTCATTGGATTGGATGTTGCGACAGACTGCACAGCGGGGAGTGGGAAAAACGGGCTGAATGACGACAGCATGGGTCGGTTGTCTTCCTGACTATGCTTTGGCTCTGATTCAATGACTCGTCCAGTCGTCGCTGCGGTACTGATGCTTTTTTCATCTGAAGACGCTTGCTTGAACGAAGGCACGTTGCCTTTGACTTCTTCCGCAGGAGCACTGGATTCCGTATGCGCATCCTTCTTGTCTCCATCCTCAGAATCTTTTTCCTCTGCAGCATCCTCTGCAGCTTCTTGTTCGTGCCCGTACGCGCTCTCAACCTCTGCGTCACGTTCAAGCTCAGCCTCAGCTAGCATTCGAAGCACGTAAGGATCGTCCACAGCCGCAGACGCCGTGGCTTCAGTCGCACTGATTGTGGCGTTCGTAACCGCGGCATGCGGCGCAAACGTGGCATCAACGCTGCGGTCCACCAGCATCCCGCCAGGCATAAAGTGCACGCCCATCTCAAACTCAAGCCCAGACGGCCAACCACCCACCGGCACTCTCCCATTGGCATGCACATGCACCTGTGTACCTGTGCCCACAGCGGCCGCCGTCGGGTCCCGTGACTCTCGGTAGATGAGGTCGCCCGTGTCGTCGCCGGCAGCGCCCATACGACCCCACAGAGCGTCTCCCTCAACGGCGTAGCGTCGCTTGATCAGCTCGAGATGCATAAAATACGGGTTCAGCGTGTCCAGGTTGCGGATGTCCGAACCCTTGGACACATGCAGCGAGTCGCTCATTGCCTGCGCAACGCGTGCATGGTCAGATGCGCTGCGGGACGCCACGTCGAGTTTTTCTCCGAGAGAATAAGTTACGTGGTTGACTGATGGAGTTCAAATTCGTTCGATGCTTTTCAATTGACGGGACTGCATGTGTTCAGAAGAAAGCCAGTGCAACTCACCCGTGTTCTCGATACCCTTGGTGTCGCTGTCCAGCCGCTTGCGGGAGTATCCCATCTCCCATGCCATGTTGGTGTTGATCCCTGGAGGCAGGGCATGTGAACCCGGAATATGGACAGTCCGCTTGTTGAACTCGTGTGCGCTGGCAGCAGTTTTGTTCTGTCCTCGCATCGTGTGTTTCAGAGCTTTTTCTTTTTGTAGACCTCGAGGATCCTTTTATTTTTTCGTGGTTTTCCTTCCAGAATGTGGAATGTTGGTTTCCTGACTTTTTCAAGCCTTCGATTTTCATTGGTCAGTTTATTTTGCTTTAAATGTTCCAGATTTTATTTATTCACGCGCTTGTTCCCAGTCTGCTCCTTCTCGGTACAGACATATCACTTCCCGCGTCCAGTGCTATGCTATTAAGAAGCTCGATTCGTTCCAGCGCCTCAGCGCTACCGAACCTGGCAGCCTAAAAAAAACCAACATCTCACTTAAAAAAACCCACACCCACTCATTTTTCAGTCTCTCACCTCTTCAAACAAAACACATGCTCGATCATAGTCGCGCTCCACGCCCGCTCCCGTTTCAAAACAGTTTGCAAGGTTAAACAAACTCTCGGCATGTCCCGCCAAAGCGCCCTTTGAAAACAGTTCAAACGCGCCTGGCAAATCAGGTTCACCGTCGGGCGTGCCAATGCCGAGTTGCAGCATTTGTCCCATCAGTGTCATCGCTTCCAAGCTGCCCGTGTCCACCGCTTTTTGTAAATACGTGATTGCGATTTCAGCATCGTGAATTCGAGGTGATGGCAGTGTTGTGAGCAGAGTTGCGAGGCGGATTTGGGCTTTCGTGGAATCCTTGGAAATTCATAAAATATGCATTATTTTGCTGCCATAATAAGATGCTCATGTGGTTTGTACCTTCTCTGAAGCCTCACGATACCAGCGTAAAGCCAGCTCAATATTCTCGTCAACCAAGGGTCCATGCTCATCGTCACAGCCAGTTTCATAGATTGTCGCAATGTTGCAAGCTGCGTCAGCACTGCATAACGATAGTTTCGGTTAATAAAAGGTATTCGCGGTTGAACCGAGTCAGCGCACCTTCCCAGGGACCAAGCGAGGTAAAAGAGTTTGAGTGCCTCCATCCAGTTCTTCTGGAGAATAACCATCAGCTACAAAGAAGAACAACGTGTGGAGAAAATGCACTGCTACCTCAAGAAGAAGCATATATCCCAGATTGTTGGTTGCGTTTGCGTGTTTGGCGTCGCTCGCGGCTTTGTACCACGTTTTTGCGAGCACCAAATCCTTCATGACTCCTTTCCCTTCTTCAAAGCAGATTCCCAGATTGTTTTGAGCGTGAGGATTTCCCTGCCACAATTCATTTTTCAATTTGAGGAGATGCGCCATTATATTGTGGGAGAGAGAGAGAGAGAGAGGGGTGGGGCTGGCCGAACAATGATACCAGTTCCGCGGCTTTTTTGTACCACATGACAGCTTCTCCATAATCTCGCTCCACGCCAACCCCGCGATAGTAGCAGCCTCCCAACGAGTTCATCCCTCTGCTAAATCCTGCCGCCGCCGCCACAGTGTACCACTGCACAGCCAGTTCCTCATCCTTATCTTTCCCTACACCATGCTCCAGCATGTACCCAAGAGAAGTCATTGCATCTGGGCTGCCCAATTCAGCCGCGCGAAGGTAAAACGTGTAAGCGAGTGTGGGATCGCGTTGAACGCTTTTTCCAGACTCATAGATGCGAGCCAAGTTGTTTAATGCTTCACTACTGTTTTTCTGTGCCGCTTGCGAAAACCTGTTGTTTTTTTGTTTTTTTTTTGTTTTTAGGAGGTTGAGGGGTTGGACTGCCCAACCAAATAACAAGGAAACCATTTTATGGCCGCGACCATGTCCATCTCGCGACCCATTCCTGTCTCGCACATGACGCCGAGCATGTTCATTGCAGCTGGGTTCCCGCACTGCGCACTTGCCGTGTATGCTTTGAAGGCAAGATCATACGATTTCGGCACACCCAAACCGAGAACGTATTTCTCCCCACGTGCGTAGAGAAGGCGACCATCGTCCACCGTCAGGTCTAGGAATTTTGAATTGAAAACCATAAAATAAGAAATAATAATGATAATAAAAAGGGTGTTATTGCACTGTCTTCAAGCGTTTGAAGTCGCGATTGCGCAACTAAAACGTACCATCCCAATCCGGAGCACCGGTCGCAACAGCGAGTTTGTGCAGGTTTTTCGTTACATTCTGAGCTGTTCCGGAGGATTCATGTGCTATCGTCAGCGTGAGATGCATTATCTTGAAGTGCCGACACATAGGAATAAGCTACCGAAATACCTATGACGATACCAAATACACAAACTTACCACAGCATTCCATGCACGCTCCACATCAGCACACACCTCCATCAAACGCGTTCTCTTGAAATACATTGGAACGAGAGTAAATTTCGAATCGATTCCCAAACTCGCCGGTGAGATTGGCGATAGGAGCTGAGACAATGTGGTGGAGGAAATGTACAAGTTGTAGAGGCTCCACTGAATATCAGACATGCGCTGGTGGTCGGGGCTGTTTTCTGCCAGAGTTTGAAGCGATGATGAGATTGAGCTGGGTTTTTTGGAGTATGCTTTGATATCTTCCTTGCGATTCAAGAAGGATTCCTGTGACGTTTTATGTGGGGGTGGGGGGTTGGATTTCCTTTTTTTGCGAGATTTAGGAACAGGGGCTCTCACATAGATTTCTGACATTTGGTTCTTCAGTTTCCCGTTATCTCGAAGTTTAGCGCCAATGCGTGACAGGCTTTCGCAGATTTCTAGTAACACCCTGTTCACATCTGAAACTTTGACTGGGGTTCGAACCGTTTGCGACTGCTGTTGTTGCTGTTGTTGCTGTTGTTGCTGCTGTTGCTGTTGCTGCCGCCGCATCGATCGCGAACTTGGAATCGATTCTCGCGAGAGAAGTTGGCTGCGATTGGGAGCCGCTTTTGGTTGCGACCGCTCTGGCTCATTGTTCAGCGAGTTTGACGATGACGATGATGATGATGATCCTGGGCCAATGGATTGGTTTTTGGATAGAGACTGTTGGGATAGCATGTTTGAGCTCAGGTGATGGGACGGCAGCTGCGAGCGTGATGCGAGTGATGTTGTGTGTTCCATGATTTTTATTTGTTTTGATTTCCTTTTTTCCAGACAAGTCCAGTCGCTCGGAACATTGCACTGCCCATGTTCCAGACGCAGATCTGGGCAAGACTGAAGCTATCGTAATTTCAGCAATTAAATAATTTATTATTTTGGAGTCGACGCTCTGCTCTTGTGCTCTTCAATTTGCATCTGAGAAAAAAAAAAGTCCGTCATCAACAACGCGTACGAACCTCCTGCATCTTCTTAAACGACACTCACTTCATACATCCTCAGTTGGTCTTTGGTACTCTCCAGTTCGGACTGAATCCGCTTTTCAATTTCGGATTCACCCTTTGGAGTTCCTATTCGAGATTGAGGTGCTTGCGAAGGTGTTTCTTGGCGGTTTATGTGTGCTTCAGACCTGGGAGACATCTGTTGACGTTTCTGAGTGGAAAGAGTTTGCGCAGTTTTACACTTTAAATTTACCGAAGCACGGGAATTCGCTCGCACGTATCTAGACCTGGACTCTTCCAAGTCCCGAGAGAGTTTGTCAATCTGAATCTGCTGTTTTTCAAGTTCTTTGTAAAAGAAATGAGTCATCTCCAACATTCGCAAAGATGGAAGAAAGAGACCGTCAATGTGCCCGCGACTCAGTGCTTCAAGTTTCTCCACATTTTGCTGCGCCGAATGAAGTTGTTCTGTCAAGTTGGCGACATTCTGGGCGGCCATTGCAAGGCTGGACTGCTGCTGGCTCAAGAGCGCGTCTTTTTCTGGCGCACTCACGACAATCATTTTCGTTCGCTCAATAGCCAAGATGCTCTCAAGTCGCTCGTACTTTGATTTCTGCGAAAATGACAAGTTAAGACAGCCGCGAAACGAGGTCTTGTTGCTGCAAAAGGATGCTGTACCTCGCTGCGTACTTCGTTGGCCAAGTTTTCATGCTCGACATGCATTCTGTCTACTTCCTTCACCAGCCGGTCGCATTCAAGTTTCGCCGATGCATATTCCTTCTGCAGCTGCTCGCGGTTTTTGTCAAACGTGTGCGCCAAGTCACGAACCGCTCCGATTTCTCGCAGTAGCCGCTGTTTGTCAGTCTGTGGCACCGTTATGAATCGTTAGAATCGTCTGATGAAAAGCAATGCCAAACCTCCAAATGCCGACAATTGCGCTCTGCTGTTGCCAAGGCCTTTGTCAGACCTAATTTTGCAACTTGCTCAGTGAATCCAAATCTCAAACTGGAAATTTCAGCATGAAAGCAAGTTCTTACTGCTGCACTGTTTTTCATATGCGCCCAAGTCTATTTTCAACTTGCCGAAATCTGCTGCCGAGTCTTCAACGTCACGCTGTAATTGAGCGATCCGTTTGTCCCGCATGATGACTTCCATTCTTTATTCAAGATTTTTTTGCCCGTCAGTGTTTGAAGAATCGAAGGCATGTGAGAAAAAAAGGGGGGGCGCACCTTAAGCCACTGATATCCTCCGCTGCTGCTTGAAGTTGGAGTTCCGCACGATCTTTTTCTGCATTGGTTTTCAAATAGGCGTGCATCGCTTGGTCTTTTTCGTGGTCTCGATCGCGTACCAAGGAATCCAGATATCGGATTTGCGATTCACATTCAGCAAGTTCGGCTTGAAATCTGTCTCTTTCTCGCACGCACTAAAAGAAAGCGAAAGCGAGAGATTGTAGTTTGAGAACGCAATTGCAAACTGAAATTTCAGTTCAACTAAACCTCAGAGAGTTCCGAATTGAGTAACTGACTTTCCCGAGTCATCGCAGCCAAATCAGTCCCAATGTTTCTGTAATTATCGCTCACCCGCTGATGAAGAAAGAGCGCAGTCTTAGATAGAGTAAAAAAGGGACTTGGAAAAAGTGAGTATACTCACCGTCAGCTCGGCCGCATAGCGGTCCCTCTCACTAAGTACCATCTTCACCTGCCCTTGCAGAATCCCCACTTCCGCATCAAGCGCGTTTCGCATGCCTTCTAGTACGCCAACCTCACTTCTTGCATGCATACAATCCTTTTCTGCTTTTTCGAGTGACGTACGGGTGGTCTCCAGGATCTGCGTCATTTCGACAAGCGATTCCGTTTTTGAGTCCAACGCTGCGCGCATAGAATCTCGTTCGGAATCAAGCTGGGATAACAAGCTGCGGTGCTGAATTGTTTTCGATGTGGCCGCTGCCAGGTCAGACGATAGATTTGATACTTGCGTGGAGAGAGATTCGTTTTTAAGGGTCGTCTCTTGGAGTTTTGAACGGGCTTCTTTGAGTTGCATGTTCTGCCCACATTGAAAGAGTTGGTTTGCTTTGCGCCATTACAAATTAAAAAGGAAATACACTCACGCAATCGTGCAAGTTCATTTCGACAATGGACAGATTTCCTCTGAGTTCGTCTACTTTTCTATCCTTCTCCAACAAGTTTTGCTCTTTCGATTTGACCTCCGCTTTCAAGAGAACAACGGTTTCTTCCAGCTCCACAATCTTTGAAATTTTACCCCCGAGATCTGTTTTCACACTTTGACATTCGTTAAATCCCAATCAAGCATTCCACCAAAATATTTCTCCCAACATGAGAATTACCTGTCAAGCTCATTTTCCAATTGGCGCACGGCCTCTTCAGCATGTACACTTGCCTCACGCTGCCGATAAAGGATCGCCTTTAAATCGGACTGCAGTTTAATAACCTCTTCCTGGAGATTTCGCTCGCGTGATTCAAGGTGCTGGATGATGGCAGCATCTTGAGAAAGATCACTAGTCACAGGAGGGGCTGGTTTCGTTTGCGGAGGGTTTGGTTTCGCTTGTGGAGGGCTCGGGGCCACTGAAGGTGAAGGCATTTGCGGTTCATTTTGAGAAGTAGCATCTTGTTTCGTTGAAGATGACTGTTTTTTTGTTGGATAAAAGTTTCGATGGCCAGTTATAAAAAAGTCACTTCAGAAAGAAAGGAAATGGTGCGTACCTCAACATTTGCACGGGATCGCAGAGTTTGAATTTCAGAATGAGCTTGCTGATAAAGTGCAGACATGTTGTCTCGATCAGAGCTTAATTGTTCGATCGTTTCATGCAAATCAATAAACTGCGCCTCGACTTTTTCGAGAACTGACATCAGGTCATCGCGCTCTCTGCCGAACAAAAAAAGTTAAGGAAAAACATATTATTGCCAATGCATTTTCTCACCTTGTCACAAGATTAAGTTCCCTCTCCAGTTCCTCTTTTGCGGTGATAAGCTGAATGAAGCGATGCATGGAGTAAGATTCCGCGGATACATGTTTAAGCGACAGCTCACATTTTTATACGCTTCCTCCACTTGTGCACCTCTTTCGTTATTTTTGATTGCGAATTCAAGCTGCATTGGTAAAGGAAGTGAAAACACGTTCGAAGGGACGAAAATTACAACTCTTACCTGCCGCCTTAAATTCGCAGCATCTCTTTCTAACCCAGCCTTATGGCGGTCTTTTTCTTGGAGCTGCTTTGTAAAATCCAAGATTTTACTCTCTAAATCTCGAACTTCCTGCTCAAAGAGTAAAGGGAATCAAAAACTCGGATAAAGAAAGGACCTGCAAATTTCGACATACAGTTGAAGGTCTCAGTGTTGGAGAATGTGCACGAAGTTCCTTTAGTTTTCCATCCAGGAAACCAATGCGAGCGTCCTTTTCTTGGAGAATCGTTTCAAGGTCGGCAATATGCAGTTTTAGTGCGCCAATCTGCACAAGAAAGCATGAATATGAATGAGAAGCGGGAGAAAATTGTAAACAGTGCGGTGCACCTCATGCTGAAATTGTTCATCTCTGCCTTCCACGCGAACTGTTTGAGCTGCCGGCGAATTTCTGCTGTGATCCCGTTCCTCCAGCTCCAAAATGCGGTCATGAGCAACGTTTAAATCCCGAACTTTCTTTTCCAAACTTGTCATCCCTTTAAGAACCTCCACATGTTTCGCCCGCTCAGCCTCTATCTCCTGCTTGAGAAAACGAATCTCATCCTGGTATCCTTGAGCAAATTCCATCTTCTCCTCCGTCACACCAGCACGCTCTCGCTCGAGGGTATCGATATGTTCCTGAAGATGCTCTATTTGCATTTCCAATTGCTCTATCCGTTGACGAGCGAGAGGAAGCTGGTGTATGGAGTCGGCGGGTTCAGAAGGAGCCCCTTCATCGCGTTGGACGCCCAATGGCCGACCATGAACTTGTATGTGAAAAAATGGATATCAGATGAAAAACAAAAGAGTTTGTTCATGATCGACGTGAACAAAAGCATACCTTGAATATTAGAAAACTGTTGCGCTCGAGAAACTTCAAGTTGAGCACCGAGGCGCATGATCTCTTGATCGCGCCCTTTCACTTGACTCCGAACGGTTTGGATCTTGCATTAGATAATTTATTTAGTTGATATCAACGGTTGGCCAATTTAAGTGCGAAGCGCCTTACCTCGTTTTGAAGGTCCGTGTTCTGGTTGGCCAGTTCGGTATTTGATTTTTCAAGAGATTCGATTCGACCTTGCGCCAATAAAATTGCATCTACGACTTCAGGGTCAGGCCGGGTGAAGGATGAAATTTGGTGATCCAAGGGTTCTGTGAATCCACAGAAGCGCGCGCTGGTGAGTTAAAACGCGCCCGCCAGTCGCGTTAAACGCGAGAAGAAAATTGAATGTCTTGCACGCACCAAGGCCAGTTTCAAGATCAATTTTTTGAAGCTTGTCCATCACTTTTGCAGCTGTAAGATTCGATTTTTTCGATCCTCTGCCAGTATTGGGAGTTTCCAGCAGCCCCAATTGAGCAAATCTTGTCTCAGCAACGGTGCGGTCTTCTTCAGCTTTCGCCATTTCCGCCTTCATTTTCAGCTGACAATGGGCCGCCATGAAGCGAAGCTGCTGCATTTCGTTGTCAGCGCGGCGAACGAGAGCCTCCGCCCGTCTGATTTTTTTGATGATATTTCGGTTTTATCGCGTTATGTCAACCACATGCGCAAACAGTCCTTCGAACCTGTCCTGTGCATCTCTCGCGTCTTTCAGAGAAACGATATCCGCATGCACAGCCGTGTTTTCTGCTGTGAGTTGGGCAATGGTTGCTCGAAGTGGTGAAATCTTGTGTTGCAGTTTCCGAGGGGAGGGGTATGAGAACAGTTGCTTAATTCCCAGCATTCGGCATTCCCTCCCTCCTTACCTGTTCCTGAAGTGCGTTGATGCTTTGCTGCGCCGCCTCTGCCTGGATTTGACTGTTTAAAACTATGTTAAACGCTGCGAAGAGACCATTCAAACCTGAGCCTTGAACTTTCTCGCCGCCTAAGAGGAATGAATTGTTAATGGGTAAACCCATGCCTAGGTTGCTCTCAAACGGGTCTGCTGTTGCTTGCCTCGGTTGTCTGCACAAGATCTGCAACCAGTCGCCGAACAAGCGATGCGCTCTCAGCCCCGAACGCGTCGCTGTATCCTAATTGCGCTAGTCTCTGCCGGACAATTTCGAGCTCTGCGCTGCCTCGATGGCTCATGTGGTTCGGAAGTTTCGATTTGTCCGTAAAGTAAATAAGATGGAGGGAAAAAAACAAATGGCGTCCTGTGAATTTGGCGCACTCTGACCTCGCTTTGATTCTTCAAAATGTGTCAGTGTGCTAAGATGCCTTGCTGACACGTGCGACTAGTTTTACGAAGACAAAGATGTTCATCCAGAAGCATTGATCATACATAAAGTAAAGCTGTGTTTACGATTATCAATACATGATTTTTCGGAGTTTTCGCAGCTTTCGTGGCTTAGTTGGTTAAAGCGTCGGTCTCATAATCCGAAGGTCGCCGGTTCGACTCCGGCCGAGAGCACTTTTTTTGCGATCCTTTCATGCTGTCGTGTGATATTGAAAGCAATTGGAGGAAGTTTGAGCTTCAAGTCTTGTTTATTACTGTTACAACTGATGCAGTCAGGAATGTTTTTTATTTCAACTCAATAAGGATGACTAAACGCTTCGTTTCAGTAGCAGGGGAGACAATTAACTGCTGATCAAACGACTACTTGCGTTTACGCATGCCAGCAGACGAGTTTGTTGGATCATCCGACGAAGAGGCAGGGATTTCACTTTCCTCAACAACTTGCTTTTTAGAATCAGTTTTCTCAGAGGAGGAGGAGGTGGTGGTAGCAGAGGATGAGGCTGGGGCGGCAGACTTCTTGTCGGTATCAGACACGGCAGATTTGACCATGACTTCGACTTGCTGTTTTAAATGCTTGATGGTGGTCTTGTTGCTGTCCTCAGAGTCTTCCAACTGAAGGATTCTGTAAATGTCTTTCACGCGGCGGTAGAGAACCCTAAGAGTGCGAATGCAGAAAATGCGCGTCAGAAAATGAGCAGGGTGAGGAAAATGAGGAGAACTGCTTACACTGTCATGAACAGCGACATGAGTGACAGGTACATGTTTCTCTGCGAGTAGAAGAGCTTAGATTTAAACTGCAACTCCTCTGATTGCAAAGGTTATTGTCAGCGTTTCAAAGGAACCAAGCATTAAATACCCAATCAACCACAAGTATAAAATAAAAAAAATAAAAAACCGCGCTTCTCACCAAGAGGAGAATCATGATGGTGGTGATGGTGGCCCTCGCTGCCTTCTTCACCCTTGTGCAAAGCAGAGTCCAGCTTCTGCAAACGCATCAGGGTATCCGCAAAGACGCCGCCCACAATGAGCAGAATAATACGCGAGATCCAAACAACGGTGTCGTTTGTAAGGATCTTTGCGCCAAAGTTCATGGCTGCTTTGCGGGCCCGAACGGGAATGAAGTTCATGGGCACAAGGAGGACGAGGAAAGTCCCAATCTCGGCAACGAGCATAAAGTACGTGATCTGACTGAGGCATGCATGTGCGAAGACACGATCAGCGTGGACGCTGGGATCGCTGGAATGAATGCGCACTCACTTGAAGATGGACATTTTGGTGAGAATATTTCTTTGCTTTACAAATTGGTTTTACTGGAAGTAAATATACAGCGTAAACAAATAAGGACCCTCCGAGAAAAAGGAAGAAAAAATGCGGCGAGCAGTCAAACAAATCCGGCAATACAGCAACGGCGCGGGCGGAAAGAACAGGGAGGTCCGGTATCCGTGGCTGGTGGGAAATGCGCAGGGTTGTGCTGGTTCTGTGCGGCTGCGGACTGAGCCGTCTGAGCACTCGCCCGGGAAGGCTGGCCTGTGGGCGTTACTGAAGCAGCGCAACTGTGAGCAGGTGACTTGTGTGCTCCACCTCTGAATGCGTTGATGTTTGATGGAGTTGGCTGTTTCGAAGCAAATGAGCTCCGACAACCTCGAATCACTCGTCCTCGCCCTCTCTCTGACGCTCTCTCTCAATCTCGAATCAACCAACCAACCAATCAGCAATAAATAAACTAACCCAAGGTCAACACATTAGATGGGCCGACACGCCGCATCTGAAAACATGGGCAGTTATTCTTTCACAAACGACTTTCCCATCGACGCAACACGCGCAGCCCTCGCATTCGCAGACGCAATCACGCTGCACGGCTTGGACGCAGACAGCGAAACGCCATTCGAAACGGCCATGGCGCCATCCATCGCCTCCACTTTCACGAATGGTGCTCAGGCATTGAAGGGCAGCAACCTGAGACCCGTGCTGCGTTTCCTCGATGTCGACCTGCTTCCATTTGACTCGAATCTCCCTGCCGACTCTGTCTCTAGCCACGCTGCTCTGGCCTCCAGCCCCCGCTATGCCCACGTAAAACCATTCAAATCACACATCACGTCCTGGCACTGGGTTTACGGCCCATGTCCACCCCCACCGGGCTACCTATATCAACACTGGCTCAACTATTATACCCTCGTCATACCTCAAGAGAGAGCGGATGATGTCGATTACCACCAGTTAAAGAAACTGAAACAGCAGGCCACGGAGGAAGGCATGTTTGTTCGTATCTACGTCTCGTTCGATGCGCGTGTCGAGTTTTCATTGGTCGATCGGACCACGGGTATTCCCGTATATAAAGATGTGAGGGATCGCATCGATTTGCAGTTCACGAGCCCGCACTTCACACCTTGGGACGAAATTCTGGAGCCGTACACGCCCTGGGACGGTGTTCCAGTGGGCGTGTTTGATGAACCCGAAACTATCTTGCTGAACAAGTCGTCATCAGTCGCCCCGCAACATCTGGCTTTGCCAACTCAGAAAATCTCTGAGGCTGCAGAGACATCAGAGACATTATCAGTAGCTGCCTCTTCTTCCTCTTCTTCTCTTTCTTCAACCGCTGCAGATAACTCGAGCAATTCTTTGGCGGAACGGCAGGAGCAGCAACCCTCGCTACCTCAAAAACGGCAGCAAATGCCATCTGTAAAGTCCATGTTCACGCCGAGGCGAAGAGAAGAAGAGTGGCGGTTAAAATGGGATTGGCGTGTTTGTGACGTGGATTATCTGTTGCATGTTCCTGTTGGACACAGTATCAAACTGTTTGGAGGTTCTAAAAAGCAACCGTGATGCCCATTGAATAAAATAAAGATAAAACAAATGATACAATAACAGTCTGAGCGAGAGGGTTGATTACACGACTCCAATATCCTACAAGCGACTCTCCCTCAAACCGCCCTGAATCTCTGAAACAACCAGCTTCCCCATCTGAGACCCAGCACGCATAACGTCAAACGCGTCGTCCAATCTTCCAAGCCCTTTAAAAACAGCGTGCACCACAGGCACAATCTTTTTCTCAGCCACAAACGCAACCATCTCCTGAAACTCTTGCCGACTTCCCATACAAACACCCTTAATCGTCAAATGCTTGAACCATAAGAACGGCACAGTAAACGTGGAATTGCTACCAGCAACAGCCCCATAGATGCAGAGCGTGCCACCGAGTTCCATCAGCCGAATGTACGCGCTTAGGTTTGGTCCACTCGCGCCATCAATCACCAGATTAAACGAAGCTCCCGAGGCGGAATTCAACTTTGCAGGCCATTGATCATCCTTGTATGAAACACCGCCTCGTGCCCCGAGAGCCATGGCTTGTGCGATTTTGTCGGGCTCGATGAAGTCACCCACACCTCCGCGCCCAACGCAACTGCAAACTGGAGGGCAAAGAGAGCCACGCCGCCGCCAATACCTGTACTTTTTGAAATAGAAATGCATTGAATATTATATATCGTGCTTTGTGAATGCTTTCCAAAATGGTGGAACTTGCCTGGGATAAGAACCTTGTCGCCCGCTTTGCATTTGCCCAGTGTTACAACAGCGCGATATGCGGTCAATCCAGCGAGTGGTAACGCCGAGCCTTGTTCGAACGATAAATGGCGTGGAAGTGGAGCTAGATCATCTTGATGGACGCTGATGAACTGTGCAAAAGTGCCTAAAATCCAACACCGTTATTAGTCCATCACGAAGCATTGAAAGAAACACTCCACCTTGTTCCGGAAGCAATCCAAGAATGTTAAACTCATGAACTGCCTCAGGTGAATCTTGTTGACTGATCCAACCGCGTGCCGGGTTCACAAGAACACGGTCTCCTTTAGCCCATAAACCACTGGAAGACGCTTCAATGGTGCCGCTTGCATCACTGCCGAGGATGGAGCCATCGGTGACGGCAGGGTAGAGCCCCTCCCGGATGTAGACATCGCGGTGGTTCAGTGCCGCACAATGGATGGCAACAAGTGCATGGGCAGGAGGCAGTGGAGAAGGTGGCAGTTTGACGTGTGTGATTTGGATGGGATCGTATTTGGTGCCACTTGTTTTCTGGTGTTGTTGAAGTTTGGCTGCGAGCATGTTTGGGTTGGAGCAAAAAACTGTTGAAAATGCTTCACAACTGAATTGGGCGACAACTTTCAGAAGAGCGCGTCCAGATGCTGCGCGAGTAAAAATAGCGCTGATGGACGCAATGGCAAAACAGTTTCAGCCGCGTGAGTCTCTCGTCCTTACGCGGTCAAGGATCGTGACCATACCAAAATAGTGAGGAACTGTCAGCTCTTTTTTTTTTTTGTTGAAACTTCAAGTTGGTAGTTTTGCCTTGGCTGAAGGGTTTGGATAAAGGATATCTATGTCGCTCTCACGTACAGCACATACAGCACACCTGGTTCAACATGTCTTCAAATTCCTGGACAGCAGACTTGAAGACAGGTTGTTTAAAACGCGACGGTGCAGTAAGTCCCCAGTTGTGCGTCTCAAGAACCACGCACACAAAACACGTCAGACGTGATTGACAAGGACCCTTCGCCCTTTTTTTTAAAGTAAAACGCGACCAGTTATGCTCGTCAATTTTACAAAGTTATTTTTTTCTCGAAGGTTTGGAAATCGTGAACAAAGAACGGAAATCCGCAACTTTTTCCCCCAAAAAGAGCCACCTCAGGGGAGAGCACATCGCACTCTCACCACTGCTGCTTCTGCTTCTGCTACTACTTCTACTACTCACGAAATAAGGAAGTAGGCGGGTTTTAGCGCCATGTCGGGAACTCTTGCACCTGCCGAGGATTACTCAAACATCAAGAAATGGCTACACACGCTACCGTCCGTCAGCAGCATGGACAAGCTCGGTGGTTCCATGGAAGACGCGTCCATCGGTTTCAAAGGAAAACTTGCCGCATCGCAAGCTACGCTGGACGCTGCCGCAACGCTGTCCCGGCTGAAGGGTGAAAAGTCAAAGAAATGGGACAAGTGGGATCACGAAAGGGAATCTGGGATCCTAGCTGATATGGACGCGGGCTCTGTCCCAAAACCACTGACCAAGAAACCAGTCAGCACTGCCGCCGCTACTGCTGCCGCCACCACCGCCGTTGCATCGTCTCCAGCCGTCGCAATCAACTTGAGCCCATCTCCGCCAGCTGCAAGTCCAAAGGGCCTCATTGCAAAAACTCCAGCCTCTGCGCTACTAAAAGTGAATCTATGCACTGACAGCAGCTCTCAAGTTCACTCCATCACACATAACCAATTCTTTGGCAGCTCTGTGGCAATAACGTCGGCTCTTGGAAGCGCTTCGTCCATTGATAATTACCGCACCAGCCACGATCAAGAAAGCAACTCCCTGGCTTCAGATGGAACCGGCAGTGCGCCCTCGTACGCCATGTATTCAAGAGCATCAACACAGCTGCAGCCTAAGAGCCTGTCCAAGCTCTCTTACATGCGCAAAACGTCTGATATTGACGGCGGTTCATCCAGCAGCAACAACCAGCTGTTTCCTTCCGACTTTGGCAAAAAGAAAATCACTGCGAAAGACATCAACTCGTCCATCAACAGCATCTCGAAAGAAACTACAAATTCCCTTCTTGTGGATGATGTTCAGGTGCGGTCCAAGTCGAGCAACTCCTCTTACAACAAGGGAGGAGACATGAGTGACAGTGATGACAGCGCCAATAACCATACCTCTGCATTTTCTCTTGCCTTTGGAAGAAGGTCTCAAACTCATTCCAACGGATACGGAAATGGAAACGGAAATGGGAACGGAAACGGGCACGGTAAACCATACAACGGCAACACAACCGCCAAGCATATCCACTCTGAAGCCCTAGCATCCTTTGGAACAAAACTAGCAACCACCAGCGGTCCAAATGATCTCAACAACGTAGGGAATATGGCCAGAAGCGCCGGAAACTCTGAGTCCAGCTCGTTGGAGCAGCTGCAATCAAATCACGGCGGCTCTCTCCCCAACTTGAACGATCTGGGATCCAGCCGCTCATCCAACTTGCAAGACTCCCTGACGGACCATCCTTCCTCGACTGGGCTGCAGCCAATACCTGTCGATTTGACGTGCAGCTCCGAAAACATGGGCGACGAATCGCAAAACGCGTTCCTACGGAAAATACGGCACGCGAAAACAAAGACGGATTCAAACGACAAACGGGATTTTGTGGATCGATCTCCGAATTCGAGCTCGATTCTTGTTGTGAGTTCGGAGGACAATGAGTACCGATCAACGAGAAGCTCGGTTTCAGACTCGCGGAGCTTTTCAGCGGCGTTGGATAAGAAGCGTATCACGGCAGCTATGCTCAATATCGGTCAATCTGAAAGTGGATCCATTTCAGAGAATTCGTCACTGCAGAGTTTAAATAATCCGCTCTATCGCTGTAAGTACAAAAACACGTTTGTTTTTTTTCAAACAACTGGGGGGTTGTCTTCTCAACGAAGCAAATTCTTTTGTGTTTTGGCAGCTTCTCATGGCCAACCTGTCGATAGTTGCTCAAACCTGGCGGCCCGAGGCTCCAACGGCCGCGCAAGCATCGGCCTTGAAGAGCTAAAGAAAGAGTTTCTCAGCGGCCCTACCAACCTACACACGAACCCCTCTGGAGAAGGTTCCTTTAAAGGGAAAGTAGTCCTCAAGAGCATTTTAAAGCCGGAATCGGCAGCCAAGCCATCGCCCCCACCCGCCCCGCCAGGAGTCGCCTCCTCACATCCCTCTCTCAACGATGGTACACCACGGGTAAAGTGGGGTAAAACACGGATTTATGTCTTTGAACAAACGGATGAGGAAATCAGTCTGCGTGGCGGGGGTGGATCAAAGAAGGACAAGAAACGCGACCTGATGAGAGTTTAGCATATCTTTCAAAAATAAACAAGTCCCCTCTCTTTTTCCCCCGACAAAAATCGAAAGGAGGCGTGTAAACATGCGCACCCATAAATAGAACACCTTCAACACCAAAAAAAAAAGTCCCAAACTCACACACACATACACACGCACACACACATGCAAGAAGCAGAAGAAGGAATCCAAATTGCTCGATGGAGTGCAGTACTATTCACAGTTCTGGCGTCCCCGTTTCTATCCATCTTGCCGTACGTGTGTGGCTGCTTTTCACGCGACAGCCGCTACTTTCAGGCATACTACTTGCAAGGCATCGGGATCGGCAGTCTCATTCAATCCGTTGTTCTTTTCTTTGCGGTAGCATGTGCAAGTGCGACGTGTGCGTTCTCCTGCGAGCTGATGAAGCTACATGACGGCAATGTGAAGGACATGAAAGCCACGGGCTCTGAGTGTGAGGGTAAATGCAGTCGCGCGCAGCCTGCTGGGTACGCCATTGCATCTTTTATTCTTGTTGTTGGCGTGATTTCGCTTTGGAGAAGTCGGCTTCAGATTTTGAAGACAAAGCATGGCCGGTTCTGAAAAGTTTTGCCCACCCTTACCTTTTTTATAAAGTTGGCCTATTTTGTGTTTTGGGTAGCCCCCCTCATAATGGGGAAGCATAAAAAACTTAATTGGTTATAACGCGTTTTTTTGCTGTTGTTTGGTCAACATTGTTGTTTGAGACAAAGCTTTGAGACGGACAAAGAAAGGTCCACTTCCAAAAACAATCACAAAGAGACAAAAATGCCGCCCTGCACGAGCGAGTTTGGGATCGATGCCGTGTTCAAACGCGACCTAAGCAACTTTCTACCCGTCGGTGCCCACAGCAACTACTCAGCAGAAAACCCCATTGTATCCAGCACCAGCCCATCCAGCAATTCTCTCCCTGTTGGCATTGGCGCAGTCGCTCTCATAACCATCGGCGCTGCTTTACTGTTTACGCGTCTCGGTTACTTTAAACGGGCAACAACTACCTCACCTGTTGACACAAGTCCAGGCAAAGCAGAAGAACCCAAAGCCGGTTACGTCAACGAAACCGAAGCCAACTTCAAACTTCCTCCAAACATTTTAAAAACCACAAAAGCGGCGTTAGAAATCGAACCGCCGCTCATTTCTCCACCACCTGCCCTCATATTCCACTCGAGATTGGAAACAAGTCCCGCACAAGAGTTGCCGCCTAGATTTCAAATCACAGGGGGCCTTGCCCCATTGAGTCTTAGACAACTTTCTGACGTGGAGAAGGAAGTCTTTGCAATGGGTGCGTTGGAGACACCTGTCGAGTACGCTGGCTTCCGTGTCGCCACAGCCGAATACTTTCCCCGCCAGATCATTGTCGCACCAAGAAGAAAACAGAGCATCAGTCTCGATGTAGACACTGGCATCCCGGTCCGCCCCTCGAGCATGTACAGCGGGCGTGTGATTCCGTTGGTTTCCATTGAAGACAACGAATCCACCACAAGGTCTACACCGCTCCTGTCTTTGGACACGGAGGACCCTGCCACAGCTAAAGCTGGTTCCTTTTTACCGTCCAAGGGGATCTCGGCGCAATCTATTCGGTTGGGAAGTGCGAATTTGAACGTGTCAACTTCACAAGGATTTGTCGGATCATTCAATTCTTCAACAACTTCTGTTTCTGTGGCATCTTCAAAGGTGATGCATTACAAAGTCACCGAGCCTTGGATCCCGCAGCGCTTTGATGAGTTGGAACTGCATGTCGGTGAAATCGTTGTTGTTTATCAAAGCTACAAAGATGGCTGGTGCGAGGGATGCGTGGAAGGCTCGGAGGAGGAAGGAATGTTTCCCAGGGTCTGTCTTGGACAGTACGCCATCTCAATCAGTGATTTAAGATCTATAAGTCCGCCTGGAACAGCTGCGTTGAAAAACGGTCAAGTTTCAACCACGACTTCATCTCCGGGAACACAAGAACACGCAAGTCCTCTTGTCGCTGACGAAGTTGGGGAATTAAATTTAGAAACGTCTGATGCAAGGAATGGAACGGGGGAACTGAAAACGTCAGAATCATTCCATTCCATTGTATCCTAGCTGGGGATGCTACGTGTTAGGAAAGAGCGGCCTCGTTTTAACCGGCGATGCGCGTATAAATAAACTAACATGTTTGGTGCATCCACCACCTGAGACCTGAGGGTGAAAGAAAGAAAGACGAACAGCAACGACAGCAACGCAGCGATTTTGGCCAACATCGGGACGCAAGCCCGCCGAAACTGCGCGAGTAGCCAACCAAAGACATGCATGTGGATCTGGACAACTTCGAATTCAACGAGGTGGGATTTGCGAACATCGTGTTGGCAGATGCTCACCCATTGGATTGCGCTGCAGCAGTCACGAATTCAGCCGTCGGGCCCAGCCTGCCAGTCCATGCTGGTTCTGTTGGCGCTGGATTCGAATTCATTTTGAGGTGATTGAGCACTGGGGGATCGATGTCCTCTGGTCGAAACTCCACTGCAAAGGAGAAAGGAGGAAGCAGCTTGCAAGTACCTATAAAAGTTATTGCAATCAGCGTTTTATTCAACGCAGTGCCGCTGCCAATTGTCGGGATTTACAACAAAGAAAGGATTTTCATCCAACACAAAAATCACATGCCCCCACAACCACCCATCGACCAGCCCCACCTGCAAGTCTACTCCATTGCCTCAGCCTACGAGAACCTGATTGAAACGCTGCGAAGGAGAAACGAAGCTTCCTCCATCCAAGAAGCCTCACCCTCGTCTGCAGAAACCGTTGCTGACGCACCTCCAATCTTGCCAGCTCAACAAGATGACTCGAGCGTAATCTACATTTCTTACAAAAACTATCTTTCAGCGTTGCCTGGAGTCGTTTTCGGCTGTGTTGCCTTGATTGCAATTGGTTTCTTTATTGTCCACCGACGACGGCAAACAGCCGCCTTATCCCATCCAACCGATTCAATCAGCAACTCGATGAACGATGCAGCCAAAGAGCCTTCCGCCTTCAAGAAACTGTCCTCCAAATCCTTGTCAGCACCAACCTTGATCACCATCCCACCAATGGCAATGAGCCGCGTTTCCCGCCTCGCACAGCCACCGAGAGTTTTCCAAGACCGAAGCCATGCTACTACCTTCCCTCAAGATTCGTATCGAGGTACTCCGCCTTTACTTGTGCTGAGCAACAAGGTCCGTGCCAACCAACACCAGCAGCAACAAGCGTTCCATCAACGATATGATCGTGACAATGAAGACGGATACGCAGAATCGTCCAGTGGAACGCCATCTGTCGCCAGGTCGAGCACCAACACATCCAAAAGCGCCACCACAGCCACAACACCCGATACAAACACTCCTACTGCCACAATGAAATCTTCTCGGTCTTCGTCCATCGTGGCACCAACTTTACCCATGTCCATGGTCCACGAACATATTGAGGAGATGACTATCATTGACGAGATGACTATCATTGACGAGATGACTATCATTGACGAGATGGCGACACACACAGAGCCGCAGAGCACAACAAGCAGCAGTCTATCAGTAAATTTCAGCAGGGAAGTAGTAAATCCAGTGGTAGAACGGTCTCTAAGCTCATTGGGATCATCGTTGTCATCCGTTCAAGGATTGTTTGGAGAGGCAAGAGTGTACAACGTGAGGCGACCGTGGCTACCCCAGAAGGAAGATGAATTGTTGCTGCGGGTTGGGGATGTGGTGCATGTTGTTCAGGTTTTTAGTGATTCTTGGTGTGAGGGATTTGTTGAAGGGGTTGAGGAAGTTGCGGGCATTTTTCCAATGGATTGTTTGCAAGACGCGCAGTAGCGTGGCCTGAATAAAGATGCTTCCAAAGTTGTACCAAAACGGGAAGATGGGGCCAGCGTAAATATAAACTGGAAAATACGAAAATGACGGACGTCCAGCAAATCAAAGACCAAATCAAAAACGAGCTGGCGCTTCAGAACTACCAAGACCTCCTTCAGCGCATCAACACAAAGTGTTTCGCCAAGTGCGTCACAAAGCCTGGAACGTCGCTGTCAGGGAGCGAGGAGGTGAGAGCCGTTTGCTGCTGGGTCATTTTCGAGGGCTCATGAAGTAAACCGCGTATTCGCAGTCGTGCCTGGCAAAGTGCAGCACCATGTACATTGAATCCTGGAACCTCGCGTCCGGAACATATCTGAAACGAGTGCAGAAGGACGGAAACTGAATTGCTTCCGTGACTCTTTTGAGATTATGTATTGTTTATTCTGGAGTAAAACGCTACTACAACTATTTGCGCACTCTCCTGTCCACAAGGGTCACGTTGGATCTGTTGACCAGCGATGATTTGTGAATTTGGTTTCGTTTTTGGATGGCGGCGCTGTCGTCGTTCAGGACTGCCATCACCTCCTTCCCGATGCGGATACCTGCGGGATCCCTCTTGTTGCGGGCCTGGGCTGCTTCGATAATCCAGATGATGGCTGTGCGGCCTGGATCAAGAAAAAGGCGAAAGGGAGAATGAGTAAAAGGACAAGACGAAGGAAAATGCAGGAATGAATCCACTTACGTCGCTGTCTTTCCGTGAGTGGGGTTGGCGTCTGAATGCTCTTTGCGCCCCGCTTCACACCGACCATCTTGAATAGCGGCTCCACCTTCTCGACCGCAGCCGCAAGAACAGTTGTTGGATTTTTAGACGTTTCAATCTGAATCAGCTTGAGAGCATCGCTCAAAATACGGCGAGCGACAGTCTTCTTTCCCTGTTTTCAGCGCAAGATTTTGGTGAGTTTTTGCAGTTCGGTCGTTTCGAGATGCACGGACGCCCCCGCCAACCTGCTTCATGATATTATTGACGAAGGCCTCCACCAGAGGAGACTCGACCGGTGCAAGGACTCCCCTTCGAGGCGCTTTGAGAGGAAGCTCTGCCACGGCAGCGGGAGCACTGGTTGCTGCTGCCGTTGTTGTCATTGCACGCATCGGAGACATTGGAGCCATGGACTTGATTGTGCTAACTGCGGCGCTCGTTTTGGTCATTGACAGCCACGCACGCACGCCGCTCCTGCATCCTGCTGGAAACATTTTGCTTTTCTTTTTATCGGTTAACGAAATCTGCTGTCATAAAACCATAAATATGAAAAAATTGTCACTTCAGGATTCACCGACAACGACAACGCGATGGAAGAACGGAAACACAATCAGCTCAGCTTCGCAAAACACTTCACTCCCTTCTTCCTCGCTTGCTTCCGCGTCGAGATGGAAGAACGGTGGACCTATTAAAATGTCGCAGGTTCTTCAGCCATCAGCTTCTTTTGCCTACTCTCCCACAGCAGCAGCAGTTGCAGCAGAAACATTCTTCCTTCCCAAACAACGCTCCTTGTCTCCGTACCCTGTCCTTCAGAATATTAAACCGCGTCAGCAGCCTGTTAAGCCTGTTGACAGGAACCGGCAACCGTCAAGACACACTGACGCGAGCTACCCAAAACCTGTAACCAGTGCGTTATCAGATTCCAACATGGATGCTAGGCCGTGCCTGGCAATCGTCGCGTTTAAGGATTTGTCAGAATGGGAAAACGCGCTTCAAACCAACATAACTGAACATGAAACGTGGTCTTCGTCGCTGGATAAAATATGGCTTCAATCGAGCACGAACCAATCAGAAAACTCGGAGCAGTTCGGAAGCATTTGCGCAAAGCCTGGAAAGAAATTCGAAGTGCACAAAGAAGTTGCCTTCACTTCCCAAACACTGCGGCACATTTACAATTCCAGCCACAATTTTGCAGAGTCACGCGAACATCTTGTCCAGCTCCCATTCGACGAAATTATGCTTATTCAATTGATTGTGTTTATGTACTCGCAGTCGCTGGATTCGAACATGCCGCAGCCAAAGTCACGCACGTCGCATTTTGAACCCAATCTTCGCGATGCGCTGCTGATCATGGACGCAGCCTTGTATTTGGATCTTCCAATCCTGGTCGAGAAATGCTCGGAACTTTGCGCGAGAAATGTTCACCGTGAGCTGCATTGATTCCAAATGGAGAGATAACCAGCTGATCCCTGCCTACCCCACACATTCTCCAATAGAAATTGAATCCTTTGAAAATCTTCCATATCCACTGGTGTGCGACATTTTGAAACGCATTCCTCCACTCGACCTCTGGTTTATTGAAACCAACGCAACAACTCTGAACCTGCATTCGCACAGCATGGACCGTCTGTGGTCGCAGCACCACCTTCGAAACGTTTCCATCGCAATTTCCAACAAAAAACAAGACTATGAGCATACCATGAAGTTATACAGTTGTTTGGTGGAGTCTTGCTGTTTTTTGGCATCTTGGTGTGACTCTTGGAGTTTGATGGATACTCTTGGGGCCGCGTATATTCGAGGACGCCTGCTCTCTCCTCCTTCTTCAGCGGATTATAGCACTGCGGGGCGGGAGATGTCTGCTAAAGCGATCGGAGATGTTGGAGGGCTGGCCAGGCATGCATGCGTTGCATGGATTATGGATGGCTTGCTTTCGGTGCCAAGTTCGAATGCGTTTCAAACCTGTTTACAAATTGCAAAATCTGAAGGTGGAAGAGTTTCATGGTTAAGGTTTCAATTTGGAGGAGAGAATAGATGGGTATTGGAGAAAACTGGCAATGGTAGTCATGGGTTAGGAAAGAGTGGGAGTATCACACCTGACCATGAGGCAATGTTGGTGGAGCAGTATGGAGACTTGATCAAGTGCCTACCAGGACTTTGCGTGGTTGTTGTGCAGATTGACGGGGTCTTGTCGGAGACGGAATGGAAAATTTTGGGATGTGTTATTCGGCATTTCGGCGGAAACTGCGAGCTTGTGCTTAATTGCGGGGGCGGAACAAGCTTCGCAAATTCGACCGAGGCTGTCCTGAGCCAGCTTGTGGTGTCCAAGCACTTCTCCCCGTCTGTACCAGCCCCAAATGCAGCAGGAGCTGCAAGCCCTGGCCAGCTCAAAAAACTGATCGTATCCTCTTCAAGTAAATCAACAAGTGAAGCCAATCTTGCAAACAATCGACAAGCGAACGCGCATCATTGCCGCAGTTTGAAAATCACGGTTCGAAGGAGCCACGACTCCACTGGGCTGGTTGGGACTGACGTGTCTCAGATACTTGCGAGATCCCTCTTTCATTCTTTCGCGCTTGTATGCATTGACCTATCGAAACAAATTGTGTCCGATGAAGGTGCTCTCAGCCTTGCCCAGTACCTGGAAACTCACAGTGGACAAATCAAAAAACTCTTTCTGTCATCATGCCAGCTGAGCGGACATTCAATCGCCAGTATAGCGCCCAGATGTCAGGACCTCATACATTTGGACATTGCCAACAACCTTCTTGATGAAGACGCGTTCCAGTCCAACGCCGCGCTGGCCATTTCCAAACTCATTGCATCGCCGAAATGCCAACTAAAAGAGCTTCGGCTCGCTGGAAATATGCTGAGTCCTTCTGGAAACTACGCCGTCGCAAATGCGGTCGGCATCAACAAGCGACTGATGAAGCTGGATCTATCCCACATTGAGCTCGGCCTTGCCTTTCCCGAAGTGTGTAAAAAGTTGGCCGCAGCAGGCTCAAGGCTGGAGTATTTGGAAGTGTCCCATGTCGGCGTTTTGCCGCGCATGTTCCAGCAGGCTATGGAGGCGTTGTCCCAATCTGGCGGTCACTTGAGGAGACTTGGGATGGCAGGGTATACTGTTTTATACCCCGGATTCCTCGTACTCACAACCTCCTAAACGCGACAAAAAACCCCGTTTCCAGGAATATGATGCCAGCGGATGTCGGAACCTTGTTTGCCGCGCTCTTCAACAAACGCTGCTTTCAACAGCTACAACAGTTGGATTTAAGCGGCGCTTCAAACAGCGGAGGGATACATCTCGGTGATCAAGGATGTCACCAGCTGTTTCGCGGTCTGAATGGAAACACAAGTCTCAAGCATTTAAATCTGTCTTGCCAGCGCGTTTCAGATCCCTCATGCTCTCAAATCGTTCATTTGCTGCAGCGGTGCAACCTGGAGGAAGTAGTGCTGATGAGGAATCTCATCGCGGATGAAGGCATTGGCGAGCTTGTGCGGTACTTGAACTCGGCGCAGAGGACGGCTCGATTGTTTATCGATGTGGAGTATAATTACGTGTCGGTTGAAATGCGGAAGCGGTTGAGGAGGTACGAGTGCGGGATTCATGTGGTTCATGTGGGGCGTCAGCGCGAGTACAGTTAGGTTGGTTTGGACTTGGTGATAAAGTAAAATAATACAGTGAACAAGGGAGAGGATTATCCGCTTTCCAAATATAGAGAAAAAATGGTAAGACACGATCTGCGCCACGGCTCCCTTTCCCGAGTTTGGAGGACGGAAGCCGGCCCCGGACAAGCGTTTTCTGACCCGCGTCTCTCCGCAGGACTACGCCGTGAAGAAGAGCACAACCCCGCTGCTGAAACCCATCAAGCAGAAGCATACCCAAAGTTAATTGACCCACCTACACACGTAAAAATACATAACGATGCTGATCGCTAGCTTATCCGAAACTGCAGCGCTGGGAGAGCTGACGTATGGCCGCGAAATCCATGTACTGTTCAGGACGCTTGGGGGCAAGATGCACGAACCCAACTGGATCGTAAGTCCAAAAATTCAGAAGGCCAATGCCGCCCCCGGATCGAATGAACTGTGTTTATCGAAAACAGGTTGTTTTCAAGACGCTGCTCCTCATCCATATCCTGATGCGCGAGGCCAACGTGGATGCGATCATGCGCGAGCTGATGGACTATCCCGACATCATCAGTGTCGAATACTTTCGGGACAAGAGCATGAACTCAAGCAGTTGAGTCACCATTGCTCTTCTCCTGTCCATCTTTTTCGTCAGAACCCAATTTAGTGTTTCTAACTGGGATAAGCGTAGGCGTGGCTCAAACTAAAAACATTAAGCTATATGCTCGATACCTCCAAGGCAAAGTGAGCGGATTCAGGGAACTCAAGTACGATTTCGTTCGTTCAAAAGTCGAGATCATTTCAAAGTATCGAACGGGAAATGTGGACATGAATTTCATGAAGCAGCTCGAAAAACTGCAAGTACAAATCTCTCTGCTATTAGACTGCTCTGTAAGTGTACAGTCTGGTTGCTTTTTTTTTTTTTTTCGGTTCCAATGGTTCTGATATTTCAATGTCAGTTTTACACCGAAGAACTTGACAATTATGTCACACTGCAATGCTTCCGTGTCTTGATTGGAGACATGCTGTCGCTATTCCACATTCTGAACGAAGGCGTCATCAAAATGCTTGGCGAATACTTTGAGCTGCCGCGATCGGAGGCACTGAAGGGCCTGAACATCTACAAAACCTTTGCGACCCAGACCTCAAAAACTGTCACGTTTTTCGAAACTGCTCGAAGGCTGGGAGATTCTCTCGGTATCGACGTTCCTGTCTTTAAACATGCTCCTATTTCTTTGGCGGGAGCTCTGGAAGGTTCGAAATTTGATCCCTTGACTCTCATTTCTGATGCTGCCTATATTTTGCACGATCATTAATCCTCGCCACCTTTAGAATATGTGAACGCTCCCGATTTTGAGTTTCAGCAAGAAGCATTTCAAAACAAGAAGGCTGCAAAGTCCCAGCCCTCCAAAAAAGATGGTGATTTCTCATCTATATCTTCATATTTTGCAGTCAAAGCGGATCATACTGAATTATTATGAATTAGACTCGCACCAAAAACCATCTCAGCCGCAATCCCAGCAGCAGTCGTCAAAATCCGCATACGCGGAGGCACCAATCTCATCTCCCGTAAAACAAGCAAACGTGCTTATTGACTTTTTTTCCTCCACGGACGAAAGCCAATACAGCTTTAACGCTCCAGCAATCAACACTTGGGCCCAACCCACAACGGGACTTGAATTTCAAAACCTCACCATCTCGAACCAAATTTCTGCTGGTGCCGCATCTTTATCTGCGGGTGCCAATTCATATGCCTTAAATTCCGGCTCGACGACTCTATCAAACCCGGCTACGGGCGGCATTTCTCCCACAAGCAACCCTTTTGCACTGCAAGGAGGTGGGATGGCACCGAATCCGCAATTCAGCCAGCAAACAGCCATGAACAATGGTTTTGGGGGATTTCCTGGAGGCGCGCCGCAGTTTGGCATGAACCAAACTGGACAAATGAATTCTCAATTCGGTGCAAGCGTGGGTGGAGATGCATCATTTACAGTGGACAATGTATTTGGAAACAGTGGGGCGGGAGCAGCTGTCGCAAATCCTTTTGGGTCCGCTGCGACATCCGCATCTTTTGCAAGTAGCAATCCATTCGGCTCTGCACCCATTTCTCCACCAAACACTTCAAAGACTGGCAGTAATAATCCTTTTGGGCAAGCACCCATGGCTGCACCGGCACCACCGGCAGTGAGTTTGAGCGGCAGCAACAACCCTTTTCAAAACAGTGGCACACAGCAACAACCTCCATTGCCCATGTCTCCCACAAACTCTCAATTTAACCAGGCACGGGGGAATAGCCTTCCTTTTGGGGCTTCTTTGCAGCCTCAGCAGCAACAGCAGCAGTTTGGAATGGGTGTTGCAAATGCGAACGGATTCCCTTCCCAGGCAAATGGGTTCATGGGCCAGCAGGGTATGGGCATGCAGCAGCAGCAACCTTTTGGAAGTCAAATGAATCCAATGATGGGATCTCAGCAACCACAACAAAATGCCGCCATGTTCTCCAATCAAATGAATCCAATGATGGCAGGTGGGGCTTACAATTCAACACCGGCCGGAGGTTTTTCCCAGCAACAGCAACCCCAACAACAACAGGCGTTCATGTCAGCGGGAAATCAGTTTGGCAATGTGCAACGAAGCATGTCGACTGGACCCACCACACAAGTCGTGGATCCGCTTGCCGGAGTAAACCCTTTTGCAAAGCCTAACATTCCTCTGTCAGCGATGGCTCCCAGTGGTGGAATGGGAACACCGCTGTATGGAGGAAACATGGGTATGCCGTTTAACTCTGCAGGGGCTGGAGCCTCGAATCCGCTGGCTGGGATGCCGTCGGTTCAAAGAAATAACAGCAATAACCCGTTTTTTAAATAAGGTTGAGAGCTTCCCCTTTCCCTTTTTCCCTTCATTGATATTTCTCACTTTTTGGTTTTTATTTTTTATTTTTCTCAATCCCCGTTTTTTCCCCTCAGTGCAGAATATGATGATGATCTTATACTATGACAAAAAAACACGGTCGCTGCAGTTTTTGGAAAGTGCTTTTATGCTTAAAGTGCCAATAAAAAAGGGGCATGTGGTAAAAAAGAAGCTGAAGCCAAAAGCAAACTATTGAGTCAATGCACGCTCATGTCTCATCCCCAAACTCAGGATATCATTCCGGTACGCCACAAATTCCCCACCCAAATCCTTATTCCCCTCCGTCTCGTCATCTTCATCCTCATCACCTTCCCAAACCCGCTTCCTGAACCCGTCAGTCACCAACTCTCCACCGCTCAGCAAGATCCAACCAAACTGCCGTTTTAAGGTATCACCGTTGCGTTTTACATTTTTGCACTGGGAGACATTCAGCATCCGCAGTCGGACACATCCTTTTAACGCGTCAATCCCGGCATCCGTCACTTGCACGCACCCACGTACAGATAATCGCTCCAGACGTTTGGAAACGTTCGATTCGGGACTGCTCAGCCGTGCAAGACCCGCATCTGCAACAGCACTGCCGCAGAAGCTGAGATCCAGGACACGGAGGTCTGTGTACGTGCTCAAGGGTAGAATGGATGCTTCTGTGAGAGCGCAGCAGAAACTGAGGCTGAGGATGTTGAGTTTGGGACAGGTTTTTGTGAGAGTTGTGACGGTGGTATCGGTTAGAAAGCTGCAGTCGCTTAGAATGAGTTCGCGGAGTTCGAAAAATCGTGTTGGTGGTGGTGGTTGTGGTGGGAGGATAAGTTGAATTTGTGGGTACTCCATTTTCGGAAGTGCATGTTCTTGCTGATGAGAGGATGCGTTTTGTTGCGTCTGTTCTCCGGTTTCAGTAGATGATGACGCCGCTGAAGCTTCAGGAACGGTTTCTGAAGGTGCAATTTCATACGTGACTGAAGGGGAGGATTCTGGCGAGACTGCCGCAGCCCAAAAAGCAAATCCTGCATCTGAAACTGCAGTGCACCTTTGCAAATTTAAACTCCTCACGCCACTCCACGTTGCATGCTCCATCGCAGCGTCTGTCAAATTCTTGCAGTACGATAAATGAATCATTTTCACACCACGAGCAAAGCTGAGCACCGCCAACACTGCCGCGTCTGTCAGTTTCCGGCAATTGCTCAAATCAAGCGCTTTCAGGAAACTCGCACTTCGAGCCAAAGCCGCCACCCCTGTGTCTGTGATATCCCAGACAGAGGCCAGATTCAAGATTTCGATTTGAGGAGCGCATTGCGCAATCGATTGTAGTCCCTTGTCTGTAACTTGCCAGCAAGTTTTCAGAATCAAGCGCTTCACGGCGTGTCCGCAAAAGAGAAGGATTTGGAGTAACACTGCGTCTGTAATTTTTTTGTGCCAAGGGCTGAGGTCAACAGTAGTAAGGATCGTTGGGACGGCAGTATCATCGAGATACTGAAGCATAGTTTGTGATACTGCACGGATGCGCATGAGGGTGCGCACATCCAAGTATTCGAGTGCCGCAAGTGCAATTCGGTTCGGGAATGAGGGAAAGATGCGAAGGTCCGAATCTTCTTCGCTTTCTTGGATTGATGCTGGGAATTCAACTGAGCAGTCGCTTGGACTCGCGCTCAATGTCATTGGTGAGCGAATGCTTGCTCTTGTTTGTGAATGTCCATTTGATGAATGCAGTCTGCTGTTGGATGAGGTGGAGAGTTTTGGGCTTCCTTGGAGGGTATGTGACGGAGCTAGTTTATCTGCAGCACTTTGTGCAAGCTGCATGAGTTTGTCGTCAGACCAGACAGCCACCGATGCTCGGCGCTTTCCAGAGTGAAGTTGGGCCAGAGATGAAACGTATGAGTTTGCTGTTAGATGCCCAGGGCTGGCGCTCCCATTGTTTGGAAGTGTGAGAGCGATCCCTGCAATATTATTTGTCTGATCGACTTCAGAGCCTTCAGAGGACTGTTTCGGAAGTAAGCGGCGCGGTTGGGGTGGATCTTCCATGATGGGGACACTAGAGGAAATTGTGTGTTCGAATTGATGACTCTGCGTCGTATGATCAATGCAAGGTATTTCGGGCAAGTCTTCCGAGTCATCTTCGTCAATAGTATCGTCCTCCAAAGCATCTGATCCTGGTGAGGTTATATCCGCTGTCGGCATCATTGACACTGATAGGCCAAGATTGCTATTTCTTCGACCAGATGGAGATTCGACACTTTTTGTGGACGTGGTCCTCCCGATATCCATGATTGAAATTTTCTAAAATTCATTTGACAGCAGGTCAGGTTTTGTGCGAGAAAGGCACAGTTGAGCACCCACCCTTTCAAACAAAGACTCTTGCAAGTTTGCTTTTCCGGATCGCTCCAATTCAGATTTCGCCCGTGCGTAACGAAGCCTTGCCTCACTCGCGACAGTTTCCCTCATTTTCGGATACTTCTGCAGCTGCAGCTGCAAGTCAGTCCCCGTCAGAACTCCAAGCAGACATTTTGCGAGGCATCGAACGGTTGCCACGCGCACAGTTTCAAATAAGACGGCAATTTCTCCGACTGGTTTTGAAGGGAAGTGTTAGAGAACGAGGGTGACAAAAGTTTCCAGAGTCGGAGAAGAGCTTGGACTTGGGGATGTCATACGCACAATATGATCCAACTTCCAAAACACTGAGGACAAGTTCGCCGTCTGCTGATACAACTTCGACTGAGCCTCTGAATATGAAGAAGACACATTTTGCTTGCTCGCCCTCCTGTATGATGACGTCTCCCGGACAGAATGAGCGCAACCGGATATCCTGTCATCAGAAGAAATGGGCAATCAGTCACAAGGTTTGGTTTCGGTTGCGGAATTCAAAATCGCGCGACGAACCTTTGCCAAGTCAGTGAAGAAGAGGTCTTCATGGTCCGAGAGAGACGGAGAAAGTGCCGGTGACACCGAGGACGAGGGTGATATGGCTGGTGTTGGTGTTGTTGAGTTTGCCGTGGTGGCGCTGATGCTGTTGGCGGTGCTGAAGATGCCCATAGATATGCTGGCGCTGGTGGGAGTGGTCAGCGGCGATGAACATGGCAGGTCCCGGTACGCGGAATGGAAGAGCGGAATCTGGCGGAGAAGGTCTTTGACGAGGCCGTCGTCCACCATTGTGTGAGAGGATGATATTTTAGTATTTATTACATCCGCAAAGTAAAAACATGGCACCTCAAAACAGCACTGCTGTGATTGCTGCGCAACTCGCCTTCCTCCAGGACCTTGAAAACACCTACGGAAAACGTTTCGTCTACAACCAAACCAGCAAGGATGTTTGGTCACTATTCTACGCGAAGATGCATTCAGAGATGGAGGCCGACCCAACCAACAAACGACTCTCGGACAAACTAAAAAAGCACATGGTTTCTAAAAGCAAAACTCACCATTGTCCTTCACTGATGGTCACTTCTACTTAGCTCTCGCAAAACAAAAATCGTTTTCTCGCTGAAGTTGATTCGCGGAGAAGCGCGTTTGAGCTGACGATGAGGAACGCGGACACAGTGCGTCTGACATGCAACGCAATCGAATTGCAGTCCAAAACATTTGACTTTTTGTCGAATGGATTGATTCATGTCAATCCGAATGCTTCGTCATCATCCCGAAACGTCTGCACGCCTGTGCGCCGTGGCAGTCTTGTCATTGAACAAGCAAACATTTTGGATTCCGAAAGCGATTCTGACTACATTCCGGTGAGTCCACTTCAATATCATTGGCAGTTTTCATCAATTTGTGTTGAATGTATTTCAGGAGACTTCGCCTCAAAGTGAATACAGTGTAGCGTCTGTTCATGAAATTCCCAAGTCCCAAGCTCTGGATTTTCCACACACATTTGTACGGAATCGGGACACATCGGCGGACTTTTTCCTGTTGTCGGGAAAAAGCATCGAATCCGTGTTCGAACAAATATGTCAACACGATCAAGGAGATGGAAAAGAAAGGTATAAGGTATTTCTTAACATTATATTATGCGCATTCTAAACATTGTGCTACTGCAGAATTGAACAGTCATGGATTTTGGACATCGATGACCGTTTTTCCATGTCACGCTTTTTGAAACAGGACCAAGCTGAAATTCGTGATTTATGGATGGCGCGACGTTCAAGGTTGTCAAATATTGTCACTGGTCCCTGCTGATAACTGACAAAACATCATCAATCAGCAAAAAATATTTCGCAGGCAACTTCTGGTACGATTTGAATCAGGACTACGCTTCATGTAAATCAGAGCTTGATGAACTCGACAAAGTATGACTTTATCTCACATAATTACACATCTAATGTCTACTTGCAATAGATGATAAAGAAAGACATGGACTGCAATGAGATTTACGTATCCCTCTTGGCTGCCCCAATTCTCCGCCCTGGAGAAGTCTTGAAACGCGCCAAAATCGTCACCGGCTTGCGGATGGCTCTAATGCGCATGTTTGTTCTCATTTTAATTCTTTTCCCTATTTCCTGGCTAATTTTGTTCCAATGAAGCTTTGAATTTTGGGACAACAACGTGCCAGTGCGGAACGAGGCCGAGTATCTTCGAAATATGTGGGACATGATTTTTTCGATCCACCCGCTGGGAATATCCACAACGGCGCCAGAAACGACGATGAAAGCGTCCAAAGCCCGTAAACTCAACACGGAAGACCGGATGAATGTCAGGGGTCTCCAGTCTGACATATCCTGGGAGACCCGGACTGGCATTACACTGTGTTGGGGCGAAGGTAAAGTCGGTGACGCTACCGATAACATCACCGAGGCAGAATCTGCTTCCATGAAGTGCCTGAAAGGGGCAAAGGACTGTATCGATTATGTGATCAAAGAGTACGGACGAAATGTGGAAATATTTTCCATGACCCTCCTTGGTATAGTTTGATAGTTTGACTTTTGCATTTTGTCATTGCTAACTTTTCATGAACAGGTAACCAATGGCAACTCACCTCATCTGTAAAGCTACCTTCGGGTCTAGTTTTAAGTGGTGTGGTTTGTCGCCACCGGTTCCCAATGCACTTTCAAGGGGTCCCGTTGCTTTTGGATCTGATGAAGAATTACATTGGATTTTTGGTGACTGATCTTCAATCTTCAGTTCCTTTTTTTTCTAATGATGTACCTCAGGCTGCAATCGAGGAAATTTCTCGGGCAGTTCATCAACCCAATTTGATGAACGATAAAGAAAGTTCTACACTCTTGCAAACAACGACATTCAGGACCCCAAGGAAGATTAATAAATTGTAATTGTGTCACCTTTGATATACTTCATTTTTGAATTTTTTAATAGATGCACTTGAAGATTGTCATTTTTATATCGAAAAACTGAACTTCAGAAACAAATTGCTCATACACTGAGTCGATATTTTAACCGATAAAGAAGCGTTTTTTATTCACGCTTTCACAGTTGACATTATTTATTGCACAAAATTTATATTCACCAACCTGTATATATATAAAACGCATTTAAAAAAATTGCGCTACAGTCATTAAAGGCAAGAGTCATACCAAAATTTTCTCCCAAACTAAACAGTTTTATTGTGGCCATTCCACAGCACCTAGCAAGAATTCTGCTCTATTACATTGTTAAGAGAAGGGTAATACACCCCTAGCCCAAAAAACTGCAGAATTCTGCCGAACGGCCTGTTCCGTCCAAATACCGGCCGAATCCTGACGAATTCCGCCCGAATGCACGAATCTGCCGAATTCTGGAGAATTATGCATGTCAACTTCTGACAAACGTTCTTCAGATTCTGCCAAACGCCGTTCGGCAGAACTTCAGGAAAATATTCTGCCACATCCTGACAAACACCTGTTTGGAGGAATTGCGGAGGAAAATATTCTGCCGTATCCTGACAAACACATGTTCGGAGGAATTGCGGACGAATAAAAAGGAGGTATTCTGCAGAACGCCTGCTGGAAGGGAAGAAAAACTGCAGCCCGGGACTTGATCCTGTTGCCACGTACAAAACACAAGATAAAACGTGAGAGTTTGCTGAGTTGTGAC
>QEAP01000258.1:2239-36997 GCA_006535975.1 Chytriomyces confervae
TTTTTTTTTTTTTTTTGACATGTTCGTTCCGTCTTCAGATTCCAAAAATGGGGAGGTTCCCAGGCCCAAATTCGATCCTTATCCTTGACAATGCAAAAATTCATAAGCAGCCCAGACTGGAAGATATCTGCTACAGTGCAGGGATTTTGTTGGCTTTCCTTCCTCCTATTCTCCTGATCTAACACCAGTAAGCACAGTTATCAGTTCTTGATATTTTACTTACATCACCCATAATTCCTCAAAGATCGAATCGGCATTTTTCCACATAAAGCAGTGGCTTCGCCGCAATAAAGATCATGTGCGCAGTTTGCCAACACGGGTCATGGGCTTGGTTGAGGCTTGCATAAGCTTCACACCTGAACTTGCTGACTCCTGTTTCAAATATGCTGGTTGGATGGAGTGAAGTGCAATAAAAGAAGTGCCAAGTATATTGTAGTTAGCATTTGTTTGGTTTTGAAGAAGAATTGTTTGAAGACGGGGAAAATTTTTTAATCATCATACACGTCAACATCTTCATCAGCAAGAGCTGCTTCCCAATCAACAACCTTCTCTCTTTCCCTGCAAACAATTTCTATCTTGTCCTCTGAATATCTTACAACCCCATCTGTATTAAAGTCCGTTCCATGTTAACAATCACATCCTCATTCGTCTAGTGGTTAAGATTCCGCCCTTTCACGGCGGCGACCGGGGTTCAATTCCCCGATGGGGAGGATAGTTTTTTTTTTGCGGACGGGGACGTTTATTTTCGTAAGCAGCCATTTCAGTTTTAAGGCGGATGCCTTATACTCCGGATCGGATCATGAACCTCAGACGCTCACACGTTTTGAAGATTTTTCAATGAAAGTAATATGTTGCAAGGAAGCTCAATTACGCTGACGGTTGATTGGCTCTTGCACTCAACGTGCCCGTATTTATTTGCATTGGGAAATTCATTAAAACCAAAGAAGAGTGGCAGGGGGAACGCGGAATGTGCCTGTTGCTCGTGCGGGTCAAAGCGCATTTTTTTTTTTGTCTTGAAAACGATCAGAAAAAGGGAATGTGTTTGAGAAAAGCTGCGGATGCGGAAGCTTTGTATAATAATAAAGACAGTTTTTCTTGCCCCATTGATACAAATGGCTCATCTTTTTTTTTTTTTCGTGTTTATGTACTGGCAATCTTTCCAACTTGCAAATCAACCATGTCCACCGCGTTTGAAACGCTGCTCGAGATCGATCTTGAACAGAGCCTGTTGGGACCTACCACTGCTGGCCAGTGCCCCGCGTACAACACGCGGCTTGAAGGGCGGGTGAGGAATGACGAGAGGGTGACTGTTTTTTTGATGAAACTGATTTTTTCAAAACAAGTTGACTCCAGCAACGCTGTCTTTGCGCTTCCAAGAAATCAACAACACAGCAGCTCAGTTTCCATCAAGGAAAAAACTGTACGCAACAAGCTCAGTGGTGATGGGAATTGTCCCCGTCGCTTTCACGCTCGCGTCAGTGTTCAGAGACGACACTGAACCAACACGCAAAAACACGGTCTTTACGGCACTGATGCTCGCCGTTTTGACTGTCGGTGTTTTGTTGACTCTGGCGCGGGCAACCTTTAATCGCAAGCAACGTGCGGCTGTTTCAAGCATGCTGGATGTGCTCACCACGTTCAACCAGATGGACGCCCATGCTGCGGGTGTATTTTGGAATCTAGAGGAGCGATCGCGCTCGTCTTTTCTCATGACAAGGCATCCAGAGGCCAACCTGGATTTTGTGAGTGTGTGTTTTTTTGCATGGGGGATGATTCATGCGCTTCCTTTTGACTTGGAAAAAAAAAACTCTCGGAAAATGGAAACTGTATAGGCCGTGCATTTACAGATTCCAGCGCAGAATGTGATTCAAGTGTTTCATCCGGTTAGTAGAGATGGACGCACTGTATCCGCCGTCATTAGCATCAGTGGCCGGCAGACGCAAAGACGACAGGACGCCGTGCCCGCGTACAACGTATCCGACTCGCAGGAGAGCGTGGAGCAGCTGCCTCCGTATGAAGCGGAAGACAAGGTGGCACAAGTGCCGCGAATTTGACCTGTTGTAAGAATATGGATGTGTGCAGCTGCCGGGGGGGTGTGCTGGAGTTGAAGCGGCCTTTGTTTCAGTGATGCCTCATTTAGTCAACAGCATTTCCAATGGGAATAGATCACAGATGAATAAACCAATCGCAAGAGCCAGATGTCATTAATGTACCAGTATCTCTCGTTGCATTTGGAAGAAAGTCCGCAGCCACGGCTCGCGCCTTGGGAAAACTGACGGACGCGCTGCTTTGAAACGCAAGAGCCAACAAGTAACGCGAACAGAGAAGATGACGCACAACAAAAGAACGCGAGTGCCCACAACGAATGAAGCATAATATATAATTTTTGTCATGGATCAATTTAAAAAATCTCTGTGGGTTAATGACGCTTGCTGTAATCAACGGCTTCCAGAATTTGGAAAGAACGAAAAGTCATCGCAGCAACTCAAACCAACAAACACTTGCATCGACCGGAGCCTGACTGAGACGACCAGAGAAGCGCAACGAAAGAAGAGCAGAGCAGAGCAGCGAGCGCAGCAGAACATCCACAACGTCAACAGCTTGTACTCCAAACATGGACATGGGTTATCTCATCAGTCCCTCAGCAAGGTCGCCTACGGAGCCGCCTGTATCTGCAGTCTCCTTGGCGGACGGCGACACTCTCCCATCCACACTACCCAACCCATCCATCCCGCCCAGCCTCCCCATCGCCACGCCAACAAACAGCAACAACAGCCGCAGCCTCAACGAACTGACTCTTAAGCGACCATCGAATCCGATTCCGTCTGTTCTCGTCTCACCCACGGACGAGGCAAGCTCCATCCTGATATCGCTGGCAGCAACACCTCTAACTCCAGCTGGGGGACAGTCGGTCTCGGTCAATTGCGAGTCTCAAGGCGTGAAGCGATCGGCTTCATCTCTGGCTGATGCCGTGTCTCCCTCGGATCACTTTTACTCCCAGTCAGCATCAAATCGCAGCAACTATTTCAATAACGGCAGCAGAAGCAACGATAGCAGCAGTGTCAACAAGGCCGCCAGCGACAGCGCCGACACGGACTCTGCGTCGAAGCGGTTTCGGCATTTCTCCGAGGACAAGATGTCGCTGTCGTACTCGAACGACAGCTCCGTCCAGACAGCGCCAAACCGTCCGAACGAGTTCTCGAACCGCGGCCACTTGAACCATTCCACACTCAATCCAGCAGGTGCGTGTTTGTTAAAGAGCAATCTTTGGCTTGTGTTCAATCAGAATAATTTTCCTAAATTAATTGCCGCCACCAATTGACATCCAACAACCCAAACTCACAGCGCTCTCCACGGCACCTCTTACGTCGTCTGCGCTGTCCTTATCCTCGCCACGGCCTCTCGACTCCTTGCCGCTCATTTCCACCTCAAACCCAGCCACTCCTGACTTCAACCGCCCGCGTCTACCTTCGCTCAGTTCAATCATGGAATCTCACCACAGCCTCCATACACCCTCCCTACCCCCTTCATCCACAAATAGCAGTCGCTCCTCCCTCCCGTCGACAACCCCACCCTCCTCATCCCTCTTGAACCCGCACAGCACCCCCTCAAACGCATCTCTACCACATAAGCACCGCCGCACTGTGTCATCTCCAGCTCCACCCCTTCACAGAACAATTGTCTCGAACCATCGATACTCTAGCTCCGTCGGGAACGCAGCCTCCGGTTCACAATCAAGTCAATCTACAACCCTACCTCCACCGAGTGGCAGCCAAAGCCTGTCCAGCAGCACGGCAAGCATCAACAGCAACAACGCTAGTACCACAGCTGCGGGTGGTGCCATGATCTTTGGAATCCCGGGAAGTCCCGTAGGCGCGTATAAGCCGAAATTCAAGTACAGCGAGGCGCAGAAGCAAGTGTTGATCCGAGAATTTGAAGTGAACCAGTACCCGAATTTTGAAAAGAAGGATGAGCTTGCGAGGGCGACTGGGACGACGGCAACCCAGGTGCAGTTTTGGTTTCAGAATCAGAGGCAAAAAGTTGCTAGGAAAGAAGGGGGTGCGAGGCCTGTTGCTTGGGTGTCGGAGTTTGTTGGGAAGAAGTAGATTGGATTTTTGTGTGGGAGGTAGAGCTTGGGTTTCTGTTTCCGGTTTCCTTTTTTTTTTTTTTATTTTGTTCCTCACTTCCGTCTCAATGGCAATTCATCAGTGGCTCATTTTTGCTTATCCCTTTTTCGGTACAATTCTTGTGCAATGCCTTTTTGCTCAATTCCTTCCTTCCTTGTTTAGCGTGTAAATAAAAACAAAGTCATCCCGACTATTCTGGCCACTCTCATTTCATCAAGATACCACATTTGATTCGATGCAGATACATCGCCGCTTTATCACGCATCGATATAAAAACGCGTCCGATATTTATGACTACCCACATAGTTTAGAGCTTCCAACAGTGGTCAAAACTTGCTCGTAAATTTAGTGGCCGGCGGAGACAAGTGTTGCGGTAAGATTTACTTCCCTGTTGCTGCAGGATAGTCTCTTGTGTCATCTCATGTCCCCACCAAAATCCATGTTTTTGTCGTTTTCTTCACGCCGTGAGCTCGAATGCACTACATTTGCAGAGAAAATACAATCTGCTTCCAGGTTTCGTGTATATGAATTTCTCATCCAGCAAGTGTTCGAAATGTGAAACCGACATGACCAGTTTATGATTCCATGGCAAGGCATTTCGCGTACATTGCTGAGAACAATTCAGTTGAGATGGAGATGCCCGAAACATTTTTCGAACACCAGGTTTGAGACAGTCGATGTTTCAATTGATTTGGAAGCAGTTACCGAGAGGTCAGTCCGCCATGGATGTAAAGCTGAGCTGGATCATTCGCATCCAGGCCATGCATTCGACAGAACAAGTTTCGAAATTAACGCGGAAATCAACGTTCCACAGTTTTACTCTTGTGGATCCCAGCTTACGTGTGCAAGAAAAAAAAAAAAAGCTTCTATACAAACATTCGACCAAATTGACTAGGTTTCCTCTTCAGGCCCACATCCGCAGTCATAGAATTCCATAATTTTCGAGCAGTCAAACTGCGGTTTCTCCTTCCGCTTGTTTACGATATTGTGTACTCGACATGCCCAATCTGCAACGGCTGCTTTGCTGGAAACGTCAGGGGGATTATTGTCAAGGATGATTTTAAAGTGTCGGGCACTGGCAATTGGGAGTCAGAGTGAGTCAGAATCCAACAAACAGCTCGCAAAAACACACAAAAACGCCTCCCCCCTCCCACCAGTCGCCACAAGGATACAGCTGACCAAACAGGTATATAAAGTCGTTCATGGCCCTCTGCTGGTCCTTTGAAGGCTTATGCGGGAACTTGCCCGCCATCGTGTGAAGAAGCCGCCAGGCAGCTCTGCCCAGCTCTGCCTTTGCCGTCTCATTCTTCATGGCGCCCATCATTGGTTCAGCGGCCTTATTGAGAGGTGTTGATCCGGAGCCTGAACCAAACAGGCTGAAGGCGTTTAAAGAGTTGGGATTTGGTGCGGCGTTCGGGGAAAGGTTCGTCAGATCAGATTCGCCGCCGTGAATAGCTACAGTTGCGATGCATATGAATACGAGTATTGCGGCTATGAGGACTGCAGCGAGTTGCTTGACGCTCCGTTTGCTCATGCGTGTGGATTGGTTAGTGTGACTAATTTAAATATTTACCATGTTCCTTTTCAAACACTGATTTTGAAGGGCGCCTTCATTTGTGTCTATGATTCGGCTGTAAGACGCCTCTGACGCCAATTGATATCTTTCTTTGACTGGCCGCACGATAGTCTCCATGTTTCAGAGCCAGACTTTTCCAACTCTTTGGGAGGGAGTGGCAAGTTGTGTGCAATTACTCTGCAAGTAGCAAAGTAGGAAGTGAAGTAGACCACCCTCACAACTTTGCAAAGCCAAGATCGGCTGTTGCATGCAATCTCTCGTAAAAAAAAAAAAAGGTATTGACTGCAAAGTGACAGCTGTAACGCGTTTATTGAAAAGGTGCATTGACAAAAGAATGATGACTATGAGAATGAAAAAGAATGGGAGCAGGCTGAAATAGTTGTTGTTTTTTCTTTGCAAGAGGCGCTGTCTATTCACGAGGTGTCTTTTCGGCTGTCGTTCGGACTTCGAAGCGGCCTCGCTTTTGCGACATTGGCGACATCAGCTTGCCCACATTTGCGGCCAGCTGCTTCATAGACATGCCGGCGGGTGCGCGTCGAGATTCTGTCTTGTCAGTTGTCAAGGTGGCGTTTGAAAGGGTGGCGGTTTCGTAGCCGCCAACTGAGAACCGCCTGCGTTCCTTTGCTTCGACTTTCACGCTTGTTGGAGGAGGCAATGGTGGCAGTTCATCTTGTCCATTCGGTTGCTCTGCGAGAGGCGAGGATATATGGCTTGAGGGGTCGGTTTGGGTGGATGTAGGGAATGCGTGGAGCCACCTGGTTGGACTTTTCAGAAACTCGAGGTCCTCTGAGTAGACTTTTCTTGGCTGGATCTTGATTTCAAGCGAGTGCCTCATGTACTGTGAAGCAGGTTCTTGGGGGGCAGTTTATATTCTGGATTGGGCGTTGATCGTTGATCGGTTATTGGCCCACACTAAAATTCTCATTGGACAAGATGAATGAAGGAAACGTCACATCACCATCCAAGTCAAGTTAGTTTATAAAGCCCAGGCAGAAAGAAGGGACAACCCTCCTGAATGGAACGTGCGCAGCTGCGGACGTGGCCTTTGAGGGCGGCGTCGAGCACTGACTGGCAATCGCATTTGGCCGCAACGAAAGCGCAAACAGCGAGCGGGATCACTGCGATCACTGCCAGCACACGCACACGCACACGCACGCGTCGCCACAGCAAGCGCGCTCGCAGCCCGTGATCGCAGCATTACGCACGAATACTAATTGCGCGTTAAATCGTGGATCCCTCGTGCGCAATAAGTCAGTGTCAATTTAACTGTCCCGACCAATTTCCAATTTCCAATTTCCTACAATTTTTAAACCAACATGGAAGGCGCCGCGAACCAGTCCGAGCCCGAGCACGAGCCGCAGAGTCCTGACCGGCGTCGCAGCGACGACATCCGTCGCCTGGGTGAGTTGTGCGAAGCTTCCAGCTGAACGCAAACCTGTCAGAGGACGAGCAGAACTCATGTGCTTCCCCACCGACCAGCGCTCCGATACCACTTGGGCTCTCTGCTTGTGTCGAACGAGTTCATGCTGTACTTTGGCGATTCCAAGCCGTTCCAGCTGACGACACAACTTCTACCCTCGCTGGACGACTCGCTCCCGCCCGTCCCGCTCGTGAACCCACCTCAAACCAAGATCCCCGGAGCGCCATTCTCGCTGCCCGCACTCTCACGCACGGTATATGCACGCTGGGTCAGGGCTATTCCGTGGTTGACGGGGAATGGGATGGAGTTTCTCAAGATTTTCGATGCTCACATAGACTCGGCGGGGAAAGGTTTCGTTGTTTCGTGGCTACGAGCTACGCAGTTTGATCTTCTCGTGAGGACATCTTGTTTGCTTCGTCTGCAGCTGGATCTAATTCATTTTCCCCAAAAGGGCTTCGCGAAACACTACTACGCCTTGTTTCTCTTTGCCTACGAAGACCCAAACCTGGATTCGAGCCAGCTTTCCTGCAATCCACCAGAAGATGGATGTCCACCCGCAACAGTGCAGGAATTCAAGGATGCAATCCTGAGCAGGCTTGCCCGCACACCTTCACACAGCGGCCGCTTCACAACACACCCAACAAGCACCGAAGACGCTCACGCTCGCGAAGCGCCACTCGAAGCTCCCATCGACGCTCGCAACGAAATCCAAGAACTGCGCTACAAAAATCTGAGCTCGGCGTTTATGAAATTTTTGCGGCAGGGGGCACTGATTCTGACGAATCTGCAACCGTTGCCTGGAACCCAGCTTGCGTACGGACCCAAGTTGTTTTCCCTGATTGCGCAAGCAAAGACGACACCGGAACTGCCCCAAGTGTTGCAGCTGTGGATCAAGTATCTGGCGCGCGCTCTTGCCGTTGGGTTTGAAAATGTGCTGGATGACCCAATGTGGAGAGGAAAAGCGCAACGGGTGTGGGCAAAGATGCCGCTTTCTCTAATTGTTACAAGTTTGCGAATTGTGAATCCGTGAGTGCCTTTTGTTTTGCTGTTGGCTTTTTTGTGTTTCGTGACCTAATGATTCCTTCCAGCGTCCCTTTCGTCGAAACTCTGCTTCGAATTTTTGTTTGGAAACCTCCTGGTGGACTGCATTCACTTCTGCAAAGCCTTGCGGGAGTGTTGTGCTCCATGTCAACCACGCGCAACCGCGTGAAACAAATGAAGGCAGCACTCGACGCAACCACTCGAGTTAAAATCGAAGCCACAATAACAACATTGTGGGGAACCTCTGGCGAAATATCTTCGACTCCGCAAGACGAACCTCGAGTTTTGTCCGCTTTGAACGCCGCCGGGATTCCCGTCAACGAAACCTACCGCGACTCTCCTCCAGACGCGCCCGAAGCATCCATAAAGAACCAAAACACTCGTTACGCGCGCATTTTGATTCGTCAGTTTGAGAAAAACTTGTTCATCGATTCGCTGGGCGACGACAAGGTTACGAATCTGATTGTGCATTTCATCAAGTTTTTGCCGCCCGTCTTGAAGGAGCTGTGGGAGTGCGTGCAAATGGCAGACTTGCTGCAGTGCTTTTTCGATCAGTTGACCGAGATGTTGGACGTGGTTGGGCGCTATGATCGGGAGGAGGAAGTCGATTTGGGTTTACCCGGGAAACCAGATTCCATCGCTCCTCCACCTGTTCAGCTTGATAAAGGTGGGCCTTTATTTTTTTTTGTATTTTCTAAAGTGCCAAGTCCCTGTTTAACATTGAATCTAAAAAAAAAAAAAAAAAGCGAAAGCAGACGCCCCGCGACCTTCATTTTCTTCGTATGCATCATCATTCGCATCATCCGTTTATAACCGCGCCGCTTCATCAACCCCAACATTATCCCCAACCTCATCCCCCATCGCCAAACCAAAGAACGACACGGATTCGATCCATTCCATCGACAAAACCGCCGACTCCAAAAAACGCGAAGTCAGCAAAGACCTGTACTTGAAAACCGTGGACAAACTGGAATCCTGTATCCTGACTTTTATTGATAAATTCTACCCGGCCATGCACAAACTGAGCAGCAGAGAATCTTCCGGGATGATTGGCATGCACGAGATTGTTGATTGGATTGTGAGAGAGTTTGGCGAGGGCTTGCGTGAGTTTGACGCATGGCCGGCGGAGAATGTGAAACCTTCAAGTGCAGTGCTGCTACCGAATGTTGGGAAACGGTGTGTTTTGGATATTAGCGCGTATGATGCTGCGGAGGCCGTGGTTGTTGGATGTGAGGCTGTTGGGCTCGTGGACAATTTGTGGGTTGAAGTCGATAGAGTGTCGATGGGACTTTTGGTGTCTGGTGTGGATGAGAACGGGTGGGTGCGAAATTCGAATCACTCTACAGGCGTTTCCAGCGAGCATGAAGAGAACTCTGGCGAGAAATTTGAGCTCGAAAAGGGCATCCTTGGTTCCTATGGGGTTGCCGTGTTTCGTGAACAGATTTTGACCATGGACGGCGCAGTTCTACCGGATGATCCAATCAAGTTTGATCAATTCAAACACATGATGCCGAAAAAGACTGGGTCTACTTCATCGCTCATGAACCTTCTTGGGGTTTCTCGGAGTGCGTCCTCCTCATGTTTCGTTGACGGCGAAAAGCCTGCAGCCAAAAACAGCATGTTTTCAAAGTCGCCTTCAGTTTCTTCGTTGCGAGGGAGTGTAAGCAGCGTTACGAGTGAGGCGGATGAGAACAAGGGGAAGAAGAAGACGGGGTGGTTTTAGGAAACCCTCCAGACTTTATTTTTAAGTTCGAGTGATAATATCAGCTGCCACATCGCATTCTACTGCATTTCTCGAGGTCGTTACTGTTACAGGTAGAAGTATCAGGAAACACGTCGTGACTGTAAGGATCGCATCGGCAGATACCAGAATTGAATTTAGATGTCGATTCGAAAAATTGCTGAAAAAATGATGGGCACGCCCACTGGAGTCGACAACTGGCTGACAGGCACTGACCCCATCCAGCAACCCACAACCTCAAAGAGTACCCTGGGAAGGAATAGGTCCAAGCACCGCATGTACACGGAACACCACCCAACAGCGAAACCTGCAAACCCGCCCATCAAGCCTGTCAAACGCTCCCTTTCAGCATCCATCCTGAGTCTCTTCAACTCGTCGAACGTAAGCGTTCCGACGCTTTCAGTGATTACAGAGACGGGAGAAACGACAGTTCCGAGCCAGAGCAACGGGCTGAGTCCGCTTGTTGCGACGGGAACAAGCCCGTCGTCGTCGTCCGTTGGATCTTCTTCGCACGCAAACGAGCTGCTGAACAACCATCCATTCTTCCAGTCAAGGTCGTCGCTGCAGATGGAGGACGAATGCTCGCACGAGGATTACATGTATTCCACCGACTACATTCAACCGTTGAATGCGATGCCGGCCCATCGACGCAAGAAAGTTTCCTGGCGTCCTTCAGAATTTGAAAGAGTATATTCGGGCTCATCTTCATCTTCATCACGGTTTGGCGGAGGATCTGTGCGCGAGGCTGGGCGGTTGAGCAGCGGCGAGAGTGAAGATTCAAGCGACAGTGACCAGGACGATGAACATGCCGCGTCATCTTCGCACAGCGTAGAAATGTTTCACGATGATGAAGATGTCGATGATGGTGTGTATATGCATGCTGCTGTTTATTCTTGCTTCAACAACACTCTCATTCAAAACCACCTTTGCCCCCTCTCCCCAAAAAGTCCTTGTTTCGAGAAAGCAAGTTCCGTGGTTCAAACGCTTGGAGCTTGTCGTGTCCAGTTTCTTGTCTCCCATGGACAACAACGCGCCATACATTAATCCACTCGAACCGGACCAAAGTCTCGGCGGAAACCAGCAAATCCCATTCGCGTTTTATCGAAACGGCCTGTACGCATCCGTGTCTAATCCAAAATATCGAGACGAATTTGGATGCATCATGTACACCGTCTCGGTGACAGTTGAGTTCAATGACTTGCACTTTTTCGAAAAAGCAAACCCCATTGAGACCCTGAGTATCATTGAAAAAACAGCTCCTTCGAATCAATATACCCAATTTCGGCAACGATGAACCGCTGACTCTATCGCTCGAAAGGCGGTATACAGACTTTCGAAGATTGTTCCTCAGCCTCGTAAGCAAAGCTCTCCCCCTTCAAAAACCAAATGACAATGAAAAAATGAAACAAAAATAACACAGAAACACGAATACAACAATGAGATACCCACATGGCCCGATTTTCCACCCAAATCGTACTTCAAGCGCTTCAATTCCACCACGATCCGGCGTCGCGTTTCTGGGTTTTCCAGCTTTCTCACGTTTATTGTGTTGCATTCGCAGCTATACAATTCGAGCCAGTTTTTGGCATTTTTAAATATACACTGAGCGTGCAAAAAGGGATCATGTTTGTTTGTTTTGTTGGTGTTTATTTCATCCGTTTTCGACGTAGCGTTAAAGTTTCGCGCCGAATTTTTTGGCCATGGCCATGACACCGGCAGATTGGAGTTCTCCGAAACGGATGAGGGTTTTCACGGGGCGAATCATGACTTCAAAGTGCACAATTCGGAATAGATTATCGGGACCACGGCGGATCTTGATCAGATCCAGGCCTTTGAGGGGAAGAGTTCCTGACTCGTCCTAATACCGAGAGAGAGCGAAAAAAGCAAGCGGGAAAGAATGAAATTAGGATACAAAAAAAAGTAAGCATAATGACACAATCAAAGGCGAGGAGCACCTTATTCGGGATGTTGGCGCCAAATTCGAGCGCAAGATCCGCTTCATTGCCGTCCTCCGAAACCATGACCCACTCGCGAAAGTACACAAAGTCTTGAAAGATGGAAACTGCGGACGCAAGAATCGCCTTCACGATCAAAGCGCCCCTCTTTGGCTTGAGATACAAGGGCGTGTGGAACTCGACCGTCTCGGAGACAATTTGTTCAAGCAGGTCCATGTCGCGGGAAGCAACGACCTGGTGCCATTTGGCGAGGAAATCTGACGGAGAAGTGGCCATGTTTTGTTGTTTTTTGCTGTTGTTGTGCAAGTTGTGCAGGATGCTGGTGACGATGGGTTGGTGTTGGTGCTTCGATGTCAGAGAGGGCACTGGGGTTGCGGGTGAGGGTGAGAGCGAGTTTAAATACGTGAGTGCAAGTTGCGATGAAATACACTCGGGCAATTGTATACCAATGAGCTGCCTCAAGGTGAATGGAGCGGGATAAGCGCTTGCAATAAAAAATGTGGAACACTTTCCAACGAAATCTCGACCAACTCTTGACGCGGCAGTTCTACATTCGCTGGACTGCGAATCCGAACAAGCTGGAGCGAGCGAAGGGCAGCGGTGTCGTTGGTGCAGTCAGCTGAAGGGCAAGCAATTTTTCAACCAACACCCAAGTGCAACAAGAAGGCACACATACATCAAGTTTACAAAGTGATCATAAATACATATTGCAAAACGCACTGACTCGTTACTACCAAGGTCAACAAAAAGAACATAAACGTCACGCATGTCCAAACATAAAAACAATCGCCACTAAAACAACTGACATGCAAGCCATGGAAGCCGTGCCAGAATTAGCGCCCCCATGACCAACAATGGTGGGAAACACGGGCGATGTCAGAGCAGCACCTCCAGTCTCGAGAGGCTGAACTCTGGCAGATGCTGTCCCCGTCACAGCACTCGCAGACTCAGCAGAATCCCCGCCACTCCGATTTGAAGGCGCGTAATCAAACGCCTCCAAACTTGTCTGATTCGAGTCAAACACAGTTTGCAGCCGTGCACACAGCGCAGGCAGCCCGTCCAACACGCCGTAAACGGCATCGTAATCTTCCGTTTCAACACATCCATCCACGGATAAGGTCTCATTCCGCCAGTTTTCTTGAATGCACAGGATCAAGTTCGTTCTGAACGCGTCTGGGTCTGCGCAGAGCCTTGACATATACGCGAGTGGGTCTTTTGTGGGGATGACGGCTGTGAAGCACGGGACTGAGCAATCTGGCGCGGCGGTGTTGAAAGAAGATGCTGCCGCATTCAAGTACTCTGCTTGCGAAGTTGACAGCTGTGGTCTTTGGCTTGCGTTTTGTGGATTGGCCGAGGCTGTGATTGCCGAGTACATAAGCAAAGGGAAGAGACGGAGACACAACATAAGGCCGAGGTTGATGCAGCAACAGTATTGGGGCGGGATAATGATGCTGTTCTTTTTTTTTCCTTGAAATGGTGGGTCCGGTGGAACAGTCCCGCTGTCGTGGTCATTGTGATTTTCCCAGAATTTATGTTGATCATCCGTGATTCGGTAAACGGCAAACCGCAACTCATGTCATATGCGCTGGCGCCCCACAGCATTCGCTTCTGCTTCCGGCCAGGTTCTCCGTTGTCTGCATCAGAATCGCAAGGGAGTAGAAAGCCAACAATGAAAAATATATTCAGCTTTCAAACATCAAACGAGTGAATTTAAAGTCTGTCGAAACTGAAGCAACCAGCGCTCAGACTTGGAACAATTCATTCAGGATGCGCAGCGTATCTTCAGGAGCCTGAACAGCGTGTCCAGTGACATCTGGATGAGTGTAGATCTCAAAGTCGTTTCCACCCTGAACGAAACCATTGCAATGAGACACCTCCATTTTTTGCATCACAGCGCCAGGGGTCCAAATTTAACACTAACCTCGAAGGTCTTGTCTCCGAAAAAGTGGATCTTGGTGAAGCCTTCGTTCTTGATGTGACGGAGGCAGTAAGTCTTGTCCCAACCAGCAGGCATGACATCAAACGAAATCTGACCACCTGTGATACATTAAGAAACGGCAATTGAAATTCGATAAGAAAAGCTGGCAATAAAAAAACCAAACATATGAGAACAAACCGATGGAGAAAATGAGACCGTAGTCTGGGAATTCCTTTTTGAGGGCTTCCACCATCTTGGGGCGAACATTGTGGATTTTGTCGTAAGCCTCAAACTCGTCTCTTTCCGCGTGGCTGTTGAATCCAACCACCACTGTCAGAAACACAGCGAAACCGAACAAGAATAGAAAGATTTTACGTACGAGCAGTTACGACCGATGGGGGACACGTTGATCATTCCGTTTCGGAACTCGATAAAAGTACCTCTGCTCGCATACGCTTAGTCGAGGTTGAAAGGGTGCATTTCGCCGCATACCTCTTCTTTGGAAGATCCAGTTTTGCCAAGTATCCCAAGATGAAGTTGGCGAGTTTATTGTAGCGGTCTTCGCCCATGTATCCAATGAAGCTCTGCAGATACAAATAACGGGTGAGATAATGAGGAAACCGCATTCGCAACAATGAGAAAAGAAAGAAACGATACCTGGGATGCCAGCTGCTGGCCCAATTTGTAGGCAGTGAGGCCGTTCTCGGAGAAGCAAAAGTCAAACATACCAAGGACTGCAATGATTTTTGAACATGCGACTCGCAGAAGGGGTGTATATAAAAGGAGGCGGGGTCATACCGTCTTCGCCAATCTGCTCCTTCTGCTTGATCAGATCGCTCCCGCCGACGAAGCCAATGACAATCTTTTTGCGAAGGGCCGCGAGAGTGTTCTTCATTTTCTCGCTGATTTCCTTGCGGGCGGGTGTAAGGGTTCCGTCCACATCGAAGAGGGCAATGACGCCTGGGATTTCCTTGTCTGCGAAGCTGCTCATGTTTTCTGCGGAAGTGTTTTTGTTTGGCGGTTTGCAAAGTGTCAATTTATATTTTGTTCCACGTCTCCATGTCAAAAGGCAACAGAGCTAGCTACCTTGTCATCCCCGAATTCTTCATGAATGACACAATTAGGCACCATTTTTCATGCGGGAGAGTTAGGGCCCGTGAGTGGTAAACAACCATACTTCTTCCGTGCTGCAGGGTTCCTGCAAAAACAAAAGCTATCCTCCCCATCGGGGAATTGAACCCCGGTCGCCGCCGTGAAAGGGCGGAATCTTAACCACTAGACGAATGAGGATGTGATTACTCCACAGAAATAGGTCAATTGATTGAAATGGCCACTACTGTTCAGTAGTTTGGAGTTTGACTGCAATGAGCAGGAGAGTACTAAGAGAGTTATAGAGACTGATGTTCATTGAAGTAAAAAGGCAGGCTTGAATAGCAGTTTTCTGGTAAATAATCAAGAAAGGAAAACAAATTGTGAAACTGTTAGAAAATAGATCGAAATTGTTCAAATTGCGAGCGAATTCTGAAAGCGTGCATTCTTGAAGTGCATCTTATTTCAATATTAGCTTCATTTAGACGGCTTCGATGATCACTGATTGACGTCCAATTAAAAATGCAAGATCTCACCATCATCCAACACGGGTCTAGATGCCTCAACATTATCGACTCGGCCTCCAAATCGCACTTGTTCAAGGTCAAGTTTGCCACAGATCCAATCAACCCTTTCAAACTCTCGCGACTCGAGACTGGCCATGATGATGCGCAATTCGATACTATGGCTCCCTCCGCCAAACTGTTCAACACTCTTGACAACACTCTCATTCTGTCACTGTCTCCGTGTTCGCAGAGTGCGCGCATGTTTGGGTTCAACGTGCAAACCACATCGAACGGGGATTTCCAATTCTGCTCAAACGTGCCGTACACCTCACGAGATGCAGATCCATCCAAAAAATCAAAGAGCTCTGTGCTTTCTTTTGCAGGAAAAGACGCGTCTTTTCATTGGCGGATGGACCAGGAGCTGGACAGCTTTGCTTCGCTTCGATGCTTCACCAGCACAGCTATTCAGTTTTCTCTGTACTTCACACCAGACTCTGTTCCTCAGCTTCCATCGCGCCCAACGGATGCTATCAAAAACTGGGAGAGCGTCAATAAACTGTTCAATACTGCAAAGCGGCGGGAAAAGAAGGTTGCTGCATTCACAACTCGCTTTGACGTGGATTCAATGGACGGTCAGCTCGTGTTGCTTCACGCGTGGAAAACAAATGCGGAAGTTGGGTTGATTGTTACAAGTGCAGTTGCCGCTTATTTTGCGGTCAAGTATCGGTTGCGGGCAATGCAGTCACTCACACTGAAATGATGCAAAAATAAAAGCAAAGGAGTGGAGTATGTCGCGTACACTGCGCGTTTATTGCCCAAGCTCGTCCGTCATTGTTTTTTTAAAGTGGGTTCTTTGCTCTTCCCTGCTTCAAGGAGGCAATGCGAAAAAAAAACATGACAATCTATATATCCAAAACATGAAACCAAGCCAACAAGTCGCGCGATATTCCTTCGATCGAGAACTTCTTGAAAAACAACGAGAACTCGTCGACCAAGAGTTGAAAGCACTCGAGCAAAAGTACGGCCATCACTCAAATACGCCTGCATTGGTGCTTCCAAATCTCAGCGGGAACCGGGACAGTGATAAAAGAAGCTACCCCAACCAAATCCATCAAAAACTGTCGCTAATTGATGATCAAGCCATCGAACTGCCACCGATACCGTTGCCACTCATCCAATCATCCCGGGCCGCTCTGTATGCCTCCCTCCGCAGAGTCGACACTCCCCCGCAACGCCACTCTCAAGATTTCGAAAGTCCAAAAAGGATGCCTCGAGTTTTATCGCAGGCATCTCCCGATATTCTTTCAGAAATCAGTGCTCTCCGCTTCGACTATTTGAGGGCCGGAGGTTCCAGCGTTCGAATCTTGGACTCTCTTGGCGCGCTTGAAGCACAGGCAATGGCGTTTGTCAAAAACTCGGGCGATGCTACAGTTGCACAAGGCATGATAAAGCATTTGGGGACTGGGATGGGTGCCGCTGCGGACAGTGGTCGATCTCTTCCTGACGCAAACATCAACCCATCAAGCGTTACTTTTCGCGATATTGATGCTATCGAAGTTCCTCCGTACGACGAAAACAGGTACTTTTTATCCAGTTGATTTATAATCATTTGGACCAATCAGAACAAAAGAGGTTTCTCCGTCTTCATCGACGTCATGTCCGGGATCCCGTACTACGGCGGCGGAGATACTGTGAAGATGCAGATATTCCACGCGGCCTTCGATGGCACAGTTCCACTGTGTCCCGTTGAAACTGTCGACGCGACTTGTCAAAGACAGACTGTCACTTTTGCCGGAAACGCGCTTGTTCAGCATTCGCACAGATTTTACGATGTAAAAACATAACCTCAATTTTTCTTCCATTCATTTTATTGCAACTTGTGAGGGACTAACAACCTGCTTATTGTTTTTGGTTCAGATTCGCGCGTCAAACAATGCGAGACTCATGTTCCAATTCACAATCACAAATCCCACCGACGACACGTTTTCAACAATTGCTGATATTAAACCGATCGCCTGGACAACGTTTGACCTCTTCAGCGACTTGAATTTCAACCACGGACGATGGTGAGACAAACTCACTGCATCACATGCTATTCCTTGCTTATTGACTTGTACAATCCATACAATGACTACACTATTACACTCCCACGCGTAGGAGGCTCAACATGTTTTACCCGCCTGTCGATCTGAGAGTCACGAGCTATCACGCGTTTTCCACTCTTCCTGTGTCAGTCGCTTCCATCTTTCCTTAATCAACGTCAAACGAATAACATAATCACTGAAAAACAGCATTCCGAACCTGTTTGCATACATCAGGATCGTAAATCCCGCCCTTGAGCGGCATAACAAAAGCATCCAACTGAACCAAGTTGACTTCCGATCCGAATATAAACCCTTCAAACCGGCATACCATCCTTTGGAACTATATCAGGCAGTCGAGGGAGCTCGGCGGTTTGTAGCATTCGAAGATGAAGAAGATGGGACGTTGGCTCGGTCTGGAAGTCTCGACGGGGTAAAGGGAAGCGTGCACGGGTCGAGAGCAACTATTATGGGGAGTACAAATTCTCTCGGAGATAGTCAGGTCGTATTCTGCAAGTAAGTGATCATGATCGATATTTTTGAAAATCTTGAAGATCTGTTGATGGGGTTGACTCTTTCCTCGCTCACTCCAGTTTGGGTGTTCGAATTGAAACTGTACAACGCCTCTTCCTGGGATCGCATTTGAATTTAAAAGTACGCGTGAATATCGGCTCTCAGAACGAAGAGTGGACATCGGAAACTGCTGAGGTTGGATTTGATCCGGGAACTTTTGGCTGGTCTAATTTGGCTGGTCAAGTTCTGTGGAAAGATGTACCGATCAGACTGGGTTCTTCAGCCACCCTGCAGTTGCTTTCTGTTGAAAAGGTAATCATCCGTTGTGGCAATGTGATTGGAGTTGATGGAACTCTTTCATGTTAGACGTATTCAGAGCACGAAACTGTTATTGCCAGCACCCCTCTCGATGTGTTCCACAGACTTGAGGATGATTCCATCGGTACGATGTTTCTCATTCATGGATTCATTTTTTCCCAAAGTACTAACAAAGAGTGGTGAAAACATAAAGTCGTCAACGAGAGAGCATTGACAATGTCCATCGAAGTTGCTGAGTCGGAAACGTTTTGTGATGTGTCGCTTCGCATCTTCACAGATTCAAAAATTCCGGCCCCGTTTGAGTTTGATTCAAAAAGACTGGCAAAGAACATTCCAGACGGAGCGTGGATACACGTGCCTCGCAAAGAAGTCAGTGTAAAAGAACTTCCAGTCCCGTCAGCAACAGTGAGCTTTTCAGTAGACGGAGGTACCATTCCTTCTCCTTTAAAACTTTGTGAAAATTTCGAGCGAGTGACATTGTGGAAAACAGTACGTTTCCTTCCAGAAAACACCACAATAACACGCATCCAGTGCCGAATTATGTCCGCAGATCTGTCACGATTGGATGGCTTCGAGACGATGGATTTCATGCCAGACTTTGATTCACCCGCGTATTTCCCTCGATTCTCAAGCATCGCCGAGATCAAGTTGCCCACCGCCAATCCAGCGTCAATGAATGCTACAACGGTAGCTGTTCTGAAGCTGTACACAATTGATAGATACAGTCGCCAGTTGGTTACGATCGGTGTAGCGTACTTTAATCTCTTTGTGAATGAAAAGTTTGAACCTCCCGAAGCGGCAGATGCGGGACTCATTCATCTGAATCAGGGGTACCATCAAATACCAGTCTTCAAGTGCGGAATGGAGTCACCATCTGTTCGCAATGTGTTTAAACAATCCATGCCTCGTGTTCCATGCACTTCAATACTGTTGCGATTATTCACGGGAGAAGGTATAGTCGTTCTCTTTTCGGAGCATTACAGCCACGTCTCAATACTGTTCTCGAAGAATTGCCACCAAGAGTGTACAAAGACTGCGTCTATTACTCCGAACCTTCTCGACCCTTGGACTACGAATCCGGTTTATTCTACCACCTCCTGCGCGAACGACCCCTCACAGACATCAAGGCCGCGCTTGCGTATCTGAAGCAGGATGTGAAAGCCGCCAACGACGATGCACTCGTTTCATGGATGGCGAAACGCATTGCAAAAGAGCAAGGGTTGCTTATGGGTATGGATATGAGCTGCATTTTGCGCTATCACGAAGGATGGGGGATCAAAGTCAGTGTCGATTGCGCGGATATGCTTAAAAACAAGGTTAGATGTCTGGAGTGAGGTCAAGTTTTGAACTCACTCTCACCTTTCAACGAAACAAACAAAAAAAGGCGTTTTCAATTGCCATCATCAGCTTATCGCCTCCTGGAAGCTTGTACAATACCTCGATACGAAGACCCAGTGGTGTTGACATGGCATACAATGACGTCAAATACAACAAGAAGCTCGACTTCCAGTCATCAGTCCGGTCTCCTGCATGGAAAGACGGCTTCCAAGTGAGTTTCATGGATTCAAACTCAACAGCATTTTAATTGAACGGGTTGGGAACCTCACCTAATGTCTCCAGTGTTTTGAAAAAGTGCCGTTTCACTCGAAACTGACAGCAATCATTGACATTCGGTGCCTTGGATATTCCGAGCTGGATAAACAATACCGGCTTCAACAGCAAGGTTGGGCAGTTTTGAGTCTTGTACATTCAGCTGGATTCGTCAAGTTTGGAAGTTATCAACTGCCCTTGGTGGGAGGCAATTTTGCTTTTGATGCGCGTAATTATCCGTGTGCTGAGTCGGAATTTTTTCACAGTTTGATGGAGCTCCATCGCAAAAGCTCTTGAACCAACTGTCGAAAGCAAAAGACGAGGATGTGGATGATTGGGTGGTCCGAAACCTGAAATCGAAAAGTTTAAAGTATGCAAAGAAACGAGGGTCGCTTTTCGTTCGAGTGTGTGATCCCCGACGCGAGAAAGAGATTCCGTTTTCAAAGGTAAGCATTTTGCCGTCGTTTGTTTTGAATTTGCCCCGAAATAATATTGTTTTGGGGTATGCAGGAAGATGCTGTTGCGACGCAGGCTGTTGCTTCAAAGGCACTTTTTGAATTCGACGACTCCGTTCAACTATTTCGTGTGCTTCCGAGCGGTGTCAGTGAACAGGTATCTCCGTGCGCCGAGGTTTCGTATCTGTTGCTGACGAGTGAATATGTCAACAGGAGTACGAGTCGCGGTGTTTGAATACTTTAGTGGAGGTAAGACCGCGTTGTACCCAACAGAGGTGTATCTGATACTGAAGATGTTGATGGCAATTACAGTTGTCAAATCTTCCAAAAGAGGCGGAGTAAGGTCCGAATATGAGTGCTGATTTTATGATAAATATTTGAAGTAAACTTGCAACGGCAAAACCGAAACTGAAGTCAAAAAATATCGCCTATCAAAGTGGATTTTGTGGACTTCAGTTTGATTAAGGATTATTTTGAAGTTCGGAGGGACAGCTGTGGCTCTTCATAACTCGAATTATAAATACATCCAGAATATTATTCCACCTGCGTTCATACTGCAGTCAAGCAACGGGGTTCAAGTAGTGGATGAAAACATGATATTTATTTATTTCGAGTTTGCCATTTGTTTTTTTATGCAATGATGACAATGTTGATATAAAAGCGCGCTTATTTGCCTGCTCCGAGGTTTACAGCCCGTACGCCTGTCTATAGGCAATTTGTGCAGCTGTCAGCTGCTGTCCATTAGAATTCACAAGTCCCGCTTGTGAAGAAGAAGTAGGCTGTTCCCATCTGGCCCCTTGCGCGCTGCCTCCAGCGCCAGATCCACCTCCACTTGGCTGTGCCATTGAAAAGATGCTCGAATCTGTATCATTGCGAATGCTTTCGTCATAATAGCGGCTGTCTGATACAGACACGTTGCTTTTGTAAGTCGGCGGGGGAGCGCTTCCCTCTTGTAGATACACTGGTTGCTGCTGTTGTTGTTGCTGGTAATAATACTGTTCCTGCTGCATGTAATATTGTTGTTGTTGTTGTTGTTGCTGTTGTTGTTGTTGCTGCTCAAACGCAGCCTCTTGCTGTAACCGGTACGACGCATCCGCGTACGGACTCAACAGCGGCACTGGACTGTCACCACTTTCACGAACGCTACCAACGCCCCTCGTTCGCACACGTTGTGACACCCCTCCCCTTACATCCTCGCGCAAGTCCAAATCCAGCTTCGACCCATCCCTGCCCTCCTCCTCAATCTCTGCCAAATCCCTCTCTTGCGCCTCTTTCCGTACCAAAAAGATTCCCCGTACACCCACCCACAGAGCACACAGAGCCAACACAACCGCAGACCCGAGAAACCCAGGCCCATACAGCGACACGGTCGTTGTAATATTGAGACGCGTCAAGTCGCGAGTAATGAGTGTGTTCAAGGCGCTGGCGGACATGAGGTTTGTGCCCAATGATACCGCCAGTGCGAACGTGCTCAGCGATGAGAGTACCAGTGTTGTGCGGGAGAGTGATGAGAGCGAAGATGCCGACTGGAACCTGGTTCGCCTGTACGGTGATTCCGATGCGGCGGAGGTTGCGCTCGTTCGGAGCAGGTAAAGCACGGCGCCAGATGACAGCGCCGTGAGTAGTGTCAGTGGAAGAGCCAGCGTCAGTGTAAGGAACGCGATCGGATTCACGGTGAAGGGTAAAAAGGGTACAACATCGGCTGGGTCCAAACTTTTGCCGTTGACGATTTTGCTGGACTCGCCAACGAGCGAAGTGGGCATGAGTGAAAATGTTTTGGAAAACAGGCCGTGTTCGAAAGGTTTGCAGACACTCATTGAGTTTGGGAGAGATGGTGGAGTGAGGTAGCATGCGCCCCATGTTGTGAGTTTGACACGGTTGAAGCCGCTGGGTGGGTCGAAAGTGGAGCTTGTTGTTGCGAAGGAGACAAAGGCGATTTGGGCCAGAATGGGCTGGGACGAGGTTGCGCCGCCGAGGAAGGTTGCGAGGGCAAGTAAGAATGCTAGCAGGGAGAGGATGAGCGTGGTGACATATGCTCGTTGACTTGTGAGAGGCATTTGGCCATGAAAAATGATTTCTTCAGTTTCGATTTTGACCCTTTTTTGAGGGAATGAATGAAAGAGGAGCAGAATGAGATTTTGCACTCTTTCAACTCAAGAGCGAAAGTAGTTAGCGACTCTGTTTGTTTGCGAGTCAGTGCGCACGAGTGAGACGCGCTGTCGAAAGGCGCCTTCGCCAGTGCCAGTGGCAACGTCATAACATGGATGTTCACAGATCTGTGCCATAACTAAAATGCCTGCCGTCCTTCCGTCTGGTTCCTGCGACCATTTTTAAACTCGTATAAATACAATGACTAGTTTTTCGCGCTCGTTTGCCCTTCAGGAATCTATAGACCAAGGCAAACGGTCGAGTGAGAGAAGGTGGTTGTGCGGCTGAATGAGTAAAAAGTGAAGTGCCCGGTTTTGTGTTGCGAGATATTGACTGTTTATAACTCGGATAGTGTACGTCTGAAGAACACGGTACTGCGCGCGCGATGGTATAAATACAGTCCGTAAATAATAATTGCAGCCACCAATCAATTTCTTCTGAGCAAATGCACCACGTTCCTCCAAACCCTTAACCTCACAGAAACAACCCCTGCACAAGGATCACCACCAAAAATACGACTGCCAAATGATCCACTGCACTCGCAGCACCCAATGCACCACTGTACTTTGGCAACGCCGTCAACGCCCCAGTCGTAGCCGCATCACCAGTCCCACTTCCAGGCAGAGACAGAATAGGCTGACCATTGGACCCAGTCACGCCTGTTGCGGTGGTTTTTGGTACAGCCACGGCCGTGTTTCCGAGCGAAAAACCAACTGACGGGTTAAAGTTGGGGACCTTGGAGCAGTAGCTCACGCGTAAGCTTTGTAGTTGCGAGGAGGTTTGGTCTGAAAATGCGTCTTGTTACAGCTCATCATTTGAACATGATCGTTTTTTGAACAAGGGGTTACCTTCGGGGCAGAAATTGCTGAAACAGTACCATTGGCTGAAGTACTGTATGCGGAGCGACTTCAGTAAACACGTCCCACGCGAACCAGGTCACGTCAGCAAATATAAATACACACCTGCTGACACAAACAGACATTGTATGCTTCCGAGTCCATCACCTGTGCAGCGCAAATCGCAACAGTTCCTCCGCCGAGCCAGTTCGAATAGCAAAGATCAAAGGTTGGACCGTTCGTGCATTCGACTCGGCTGTTACTTCCTGCATTGGAGTTGGAGTTAGAGTTGCTGTTTACGCCTGTTGTTGTGCTGTCGCTGTTGTTTGACATGGTATTTTTTTTTTTGTAATTTTTTTTTCAACCCAAGCAGGTTCAAGACGTGAGAAGCTTCACTTATCAATGGCAATGTTATTAGAAGTGGTATCCGAGGTATTAACTTTACTGCCACTAATTGCATGAACGCAGCGGCAAGTTTGGAATGAGGAGACAGGAATAAACCCAACGAGAATAAGAGCGAGATCAACGACATCCAGCGAAAATCCAGAAGGAAGAGGGCAGGATGAAAAGATGAGGAAAGAGGTCTTCTTGCATCTTGTGAAGCACAAGGGAGAAAAAAAAGGATCAAAAGAGTCGGATCCAAATTGCGACGAGAGCAGCCAAAGCCATGATTGGAGATGCATGCGCGCTTGCTGATCCTTTGGGAAGCGCGGTGGGGGAGATGTTTGCGCCTGGCAGCTGCAGAGTTGGGCCGCCCGGGACATTGTTTGTGGCAACGGCGCTCGCTGCAGTTGTCAGAGCGGCGGACGCGAGAGTTGTTCCAGACGGGGCAAATCCAGTTGATGGATTGAAGCCTAGATTCATTTTTTTGCGTGATCAGTTGTTGGGGGGTCAGGTTTGAATATGGACGAGGCATACCTGGAACTAGGGCACAGTAAGTGTCCCTGGAGCCAACAGACGAGTCCGTGAGGGCATCCTGCGGACAAAAGGTGGAGTAGCAGAAGGCCTGCATCCAGTATTGCTGGCAGAGACATTTGTTCTGGGCAAGGGAGTTTGCTGCCTGGATCTGGCACTGGCTGACGCCACCACCGCTGTTGAAATTTGTGAGGCATTGGTTGAAGGTGACCAGGTCGTTGCACTGCTGGTTCGAAGAAGTCATTTTCTGGTGTGTCTGGCTTCTGCTGCTGTTTTATGAAGGACTCCTGGTGACAGTTCTTGATGTTGAATTTTTCATTGTTGAACCTTATTTGCTCTGATTTTATTCAACGGTTTATTCACCGACAGCAATCGCGCTTGTATCAAGATCGATGTCTTGTGAGGGCACTGGTGCCAGATATCCAACAAGCACATTCGCTTACACGCGCCACGTGAACTATTGTCATACTCCATTGCATGTCCAACCTGATTCGATCGAGGTTCTGTTTCGCGGCATTTTTACTTGCGACAAGTCTGACTCACACGAGTTTTTCGAACCTTTTGTGACCCCAAGAGAGCCGCTTCTATTCACAGGAGTTTATATCAGTCACACGTCCCAAAGTGGATTTGATAAATAGTAAATACTGACGACAGTGGAGATCGGCTGGGACCTCCGCAACCCTTCCATTGCAGAAAATACCCGAAATGAACTCACTTCGATCAACTTTCGATCCAGAATGAGCAGCAGCAATAGCCAGCGCCTAAACACGCAACAACCACCTAAGCAGCGCGCGTCACAAACAAAAAGGCAACCACTACCAAAAAAGCAGCAGCAACCAAACGAGTCTACAAAACGACCAAAAAAAGCGGTCAAAACGACAACGAAGTAAAAGTGAAGTAGGGACCCGTCTAAATATTTCTGGATTCGTTTTTCATTCTGATATATCCCGATACGTAATCAAAGTTTATGTTTAGAAATCTCTTCCATGAACGACAGACCGCCTTCTCTCTTGTCAGGGCTGCGCACTTTATAATTCAACTCTCTGGCAAGCGTGGAACACGCGTGTTGTATCCAGTTCAGTAGCTGTGGACTGCGGTTCAACTATTTTAAAGCAACTCGTGGAGTGCACTCTGCGCCAAAACACCAGTGAATTCCTCTCTCGCGACGCGTCTTTCTACAAACATTCGGCCGTGAGTGTGTTCTTGAGAAATAAGGCTGGAAGAGATGGTGCCAGTGTCGGGGAGCATGGATTAGACTCAGACGTTTTTCGCGTAGAATTGGGCTTTCAGCATTCATTTTGAGTGTTTGTTTTTGGACTGCCTGCGTTGAACAGGGACTAGAAGTTGGATCGCTTGGATCGTCTACCTTTGCCAAGATTCGGATGGTGGGATTGCTCGTTTCGCCGTTAACTGGTTTTATTCGAAATACTCTTGTGGAAAGGGGCAGAAATGAAGTTGGACTTTATCGGGTGAATCATGGGTTGAAAATTTGGTTGAACAGTTGCTGCGCCACCGGGTACAGTCCGAGAGCATCCTGAAGGAAAGAAAATATTGTGTTATTCATGGCATGAGAATGGACGCAAGACTCGAGATATGCCCCAATATACCTTGATATTTTCGACGTACTGTTTGGGGACCCAGTAAAACCAAAGCATGCTCTTTTCCGTTGGTCCAATCTGAATCCCTAATGCACAGTAACCCTCTCCAGCAGATTCCGCAGGCATATCTTCGCTTTGAACTTTCCTAATGCTTGTGTAAGAAATCTTCTGAGTCCGCTCGGCAGTTGCCAGCTGCATTTCCTGGCTGTCGTCGAGAAACGATAGACGCGCTTTCAATCCACGGGCATTCGCCGCAATTACTCCAAGAGAGGGGAGCGTTGACCTTCCCACGCTGATGCCTGCTCAAAAAAACCAACATCGGGTAAGTTTGTTTAACGAGCGCTGTGCGTGATCGAAAAAAAAATAAAAAAAAATAAAGTTCTGACCCTTCTCGATGATAAACTCGGGTTTGCCCTTTTTGAGCACCCGCGCATGCTCAATGTCTTCAAAAAAGAGCGACATCTTTTCATTTTTGGTTGCTTCTGCTGTGGGTTCCGGTTTCGCTGGGGCGGCAATAGAGAGAATTGCTTTGGCCGAGGACGCCATCAGAACGACTTTGCAAGCGTTTGAGAGGTTGGATTCGATGAGAGTTGATTCATCCTTCAAGATGCCTTTGTAGAGAAGCTGGGATGGGCTATTTGATGAGGAATGGAGTGTGTGTGCGCAACAACAAAAAAGGGCACCTTTTGAAGAGCCGGCTCGATACCAGTCAACTCGTTGATCTTGTTCTTGAGGGACAATACAGTTTCATCGACGGGCATTTCAATCTCAAAGACTTGTTTCTGGTACGCAACTCGGAATGCAAGAGTGGAGGCCGTGTTCATATTTGTGGGTTGTTTGGGCATATAAAGAAATTTACGATTTTACGCATTTACTTTCCTTTTTAAACTCATCGCCAGCGTGAGTCGGCGGTGCTGAGTACCGTGAATTATCCGCATGCTACTCCTTCAGAATGCTCAAATGCTTTAGAACTTGAGTCGCCGTCGTTCAACAACGACTTGAAAAATTATCAAGAACAAAGGGTCAAACGATGTGCAAATCTCTTCCTAAAAAGTTGCTCAAGATGTCTGACTCCGTCTCCGACTCTACCCAAATCTACTTTCAGGTAGTCGCAGGCGCTCTCGCCATCTACAACAGCTTGGAAGTCCTTGCCATCATGCTCAAAGTGTTTCAAAAGTACAACACGCTTTATTTCTGGGCTGTCCTTGCCACCACGCTCGGGATCGCTCTCTTTGCCATCGGGTTCCTGGACCTCTTTTTCAAGCTGTACGTTGAATCCAGCAGCATCCTGCGTCCGCTGATTGTCCTCACCATTGGATGGTACGGCATGGTGACTGGATTTGCGGTCACGCTGTACTCGCGTCTGGCAATCATTCGGGTTCCAACCTTTGTCCAAATCACCATTCGAAATTTCATCATTTACAACATCATCTTTTCCCACTTTCCCACCACCGTGTTCACATTCGGCGCCAATATTATCGGCACCGAGTTTTGGGTGCATGGCTACTCCGTCATTGAAAAGATTCAGATGACCATGTTCTGTGTTCAGGTTGGCTCCAGTTTGTTGCCGTCTTTGCACTGACGCTATCGTTCCACACTTGGAGTACTGATAAGCTCCTTTTTATTTCCAAGGAAATCATACTAGGAGTTGTCTACCTCATCTACATTCAAAAAAAGTTTGGTAGCCGTCTCAAATCACTCGTTTCCCACACGATCGGCGCAAACTTGTTTGTGCTGGGCCTGGACATTTCGATGCTCATTATCGAGTACTGCAACCTGTACAAGTACCAAATCATGCTCAAAGTGCTCGTCTACAGCATCAAGCTCAAATTCGAATTTTACATCCTCACGCTCCTGACTGACGCGAGCCGCGATGACTCGATCGTCGGAGACAGAGGAGTGCCCGCTAGCCATAGCGGTTCCAACGGTAGAAAGAGTGGCGTCAACGGAGTCGTGCTAGAAGAAGACATCCGTCGCGCTAGTTTAACACCAAAGAAGAGTGTGCGCTTGATGCACTTTTTCCCGCAGACCCAATCGCAGAGTGATCGGTCGCAGAGAACCGACCAGCAGGAAGGCACCGTGATGGTGAATCCGCAGCTGGATGGCGCTACGATTGGGAGGAAGAATGGTTTTTGAAGTTGCGTTTTCTTTGCAATTTCCTTCTCTTCGCTGCCATGAACTCTTGCAATAAATAAATTATCATTCACGAATCAGTCAAAGAATGCTTGAACGAAACATGCAAATCAGTGAGGTAAGGCCGAGGAATCAGGGAGAATCATTTTTCTCTTGATAAAATATAAAATTTAACCGATAAATATTATCGACAAAACGCAAATGATGCAATCTGACATGCAAAGCAGCAAGCGCAACAAGAACCGCAAAAGCAAACTGGACACACCCGCAATCACAAACCCGGTCGCGGAGCAGCCTTCTCCGGAATCCTCTGAAGTCTCCAAAACGGCAAACGGAGCCTGTGCAGAACTCGTCAACAAACGGCTGCGCACCCTGCGTAAGCGCTTGGTACATGTTTAACCCTAGTTTAGCGATTGATTGCCGTTTGCTTCCCTTTTGATCCTGCTGCCTCGTCCAACTGATTGCGTTTATTTTGTTTTTATCCAGACAAAACTAGAGTCTTATGAGTCACAACCGCGTGAAAAGCTGGAGCGCGATCAAGTGGAGGCTTTATCAAAGAAACCCGAAGTCGAAGCATCCATTAAAGAACTTGAGGAAGTTGTAAAAGCCCTTGCAATCGCTGAAGTAGAGGTGTGCAAAATCTCTTTTCCCATCTGCGAACCATGGATTCACTGTAAGCTTGCAACAACTGTACAGGAAATTAAAGCAGCAAACGAAAGGGATCGACTGGCGAAAATGACGGAGGAGTTGAAAGTTGCAACGGCAGTGATGGAACATCAGGTACGATGTCTTCCGCGATTTGTATTTTGCCACATCGCAGCTCATTCATGTCGTTTCTTCAGTCCCAAGAACGTCATCGTTTGAAAAAATCCGTCGAGCTCAACTTTGCTCTTTCGACGCTTCTGCCCAACATCTCGCTCATCAACACAACCATTCGAATGACTGAACCACAATTCAAAGCATTAACTGACTTACGCTCGATCGTGCTTGGAAATTTCCCAGTGTCTGAGTTGAGTTTTTCCAACGTCTTGCCGGGGAAATTTGTTTTTAACTCCTCTCATCCGCAGCACAAAAACTGTTCTCGAAAGCGCCGAGCTTGTTGTATCCAAATACCTGAACGACTCGACGGATGAGTTTTCATGCGGCATTTCGTACGTGGAACTTAGTTCGCTTGTCTCGAACCTCGTGACACCGCCCCCGCTACCGAAATTCGGCATCGCAGCAGGGATGGCCAGTATTGCACCTGGATTTGTCTCGGCATTCGGGCATCCAGATGATTCAGTTGCCTCAGGGTTGTACGAAATGAATGGACACCAGGAACCAGCATTGATTGCGCCCGTCTCTCGAACCATTAGTTTCTTTGCACACTCGGAATAAGTGGTCTTGGAAGTTTAGAAGAGGCCTTTCTTTTTCGTTAAGTTGCTGCAAGTGTGTGGGTGTGTATTTGGGGGCGATAGCGTGTGACTTTGTTGTGGAGACGGCAGAGAGTTTAAAAAATAAAATGTTGCATGAGGTCCCTATCAGCACATGGCTGTTGTCTCAGATCCATTTATCCTTTTTGGAAAAGTGGAGGGATCGCTCCTGCCTACCCGACTCTTTGCGATGTTTTTCATCTTTTGATGGTGAATATTTCTTCACTCAAACCAAACAAGAACCATGTCCTTCATCTACCAGCAAGACCCAAAATACCATCAAACAAGCGCAAATTCACCGATTCCACCCCCACGACTTGAAACTCCAGCTGTCTTCAATTCGCGATCGCGGGGACGGGGCAGGGGACGAGGTCGATACAACGAGAGGGACTCGCAACCGAGAGACTACAGAGACAATCGAAGTGGCGGTGGTAGAGACGGCTGGGATAATAAGGACGGCAGGGATGCCAGGGACAGCAGACATTACGACGAGAGGAGGGACCGCAGAAATGACCAACGAAACCATCCTTACTCGAGAGAGCCCCCTCGCAGTCACCCACAAGCATCTCCACAAGCGCAAACGCAGGCACAACCCATCTCACAAATTTCTCAGTTGACGAGTTTGCAAAAACAACAAAAACCCGACTGGATTTCTGCCGCATCGAATGTTCTTCCTCAATCGCTTCTCTCAGTCGATGTCAGAAGGGCGAAATTACCAGACTACGATGTCTTTTGCTATTCCCATGTTATTAACGGAAAACTGAATCCATCTCGCTTTGCCGTTGCTGCCCTGGATCACCATGCCCTGGCAAATGCGCGTAGTGCTGCGAATCCATATGCGCTTGTCGATAATCTCACACAAGAGTTGTTTATCAATAGAGCTGCAGTTAAGCTTGCCAATCTGGATCATATTTGCGATGGGCGTCTGAGCAAATTGCTCATTGGGGGAAACGCGGTAATGGATCTATATTTTAATTTCTGCCCAAACCCATGTTTAAATCTAGTCAATATCCCAGCATTTTGCTGATTTATGTTCTGGACCCGGAGGCTTTTCTGAGTATCTTCTGTGGCGACTTGCGAACACCCACAACGTGCACGCCTCGGCCGGTGCAGTGACTGCATACGGTATCACTCTCCGTGGAGAACTGGATTTTAACGCAAGCTTGGTGGCCAAAGGTGGAATCATTCCATTCTATGGAAACGATCAAACTGGAGATTTGACACGGTTGGAAAATTTGGAGGCTTTTGCGTCTTTTGTCCTCGAACGCGCTGGATCGAACGGAATTCCGCTCGTGACAGCAGATGGGGTAATTAATTGAATCCGGGGATATCACGCTTCCCCCTTGAGCTGATTCCATTTTTACATATGGCTGCCTGTAGGCATTTAGCTGCGCAGGGGATGAACTCTACCAAGAGGATCAAATGAAATTGGTTCTTCTCAGTGAAGTCCTGTGCATGTTCAAGATCCTTCGACATGGTGGAGATTTTGTCGTCAAGACTTTTGAGCTCTTGACCCCCTTCAGCGTGGGACTTGTGCATCTTTTGTACAAATCTTTTAAACGCGTTGCCATCATCAAGCCTGTATCGAGTCGTCCTGCTAATTCGGAGAGGTACTTCGCGGGGTGTTTTTTTTTCTTTACTTGACCCGGCGCTTGGCAAACTGATACCTTTTTTTTTTTGTTTTGGAAAACTTTAAGATACATTGTCTGTCAAGAGTTGCAACTGTCATCGACGAAGGAACTCGTTGCTCATCTATCCGAAGCCCTTTCAACACTCGCAAATGTGCGCCAACAACCAGCTGCTGCACATGTCGCGCAAACTTCATCGCACACGGCAAACCCTCCGGGCTTCATGGCACTCGATGAGCGTGTTGCGTTGGGGCTCTTGGATGTTGTTTCAGTCGTGGATGTGGATGAGGTTGTGAAGGATGAAGTGTTTATGGATTGGATCAAGGAGTCGAATACAAAGTGAGTTTTTTCTCCTTCTGTTTTTATTTTATTTTATTTTTTTTTTTCGTATTTGATAACAGTTCGTGGTGGACAGGCTTTCTATGAAGCAAAGTGACGCGTTGAAAAAAATGGAGACGGTTGCGAAAAGTGGAGAAGGCGGATTTTCAAGCGCCGATCAGAAAGCGGTGGCTGCGGGATGTTTGAAAGAGTGGGGTTTGCAATGAGGCTGTGGTTTTGTGTGCTTTGCGGGTATAAAATGAACGTCTTTGAGTTCATAATCTTCTCAGCTGTTTTCAAGCAGCTTTCAAAAATTAGATCTCTTTTCGCTCCTGAGAGCCAGAGCTATACCTGCGTCTTGCTTGAAATCGAGGAGCAACGTAACATTTTCTGAGAACGTCAACAGTCGATGCACGTTCGAACGTGTTAAGAACCCCAAATGTTAATATCTCGAAAACTCAGTCGAAATGCCTGCTCTCACAAACTTAGTCCTGGTGCTTTTGTGTGTACAGCTGGGGTCCTCATGAAGTACCCTCTTGAATATAGTGACACCCAAGCTGAATTAAATCTGTCTCTGTTGGCCTTCAAAAAGAAAAACAGACACTGTGATTGCAATTGCTCATGTCTTCGGCGATAGACAGGCAATCCGTTTGTTCGGAGTAAGAGCGAGTTCTTAACTCACTTCATCCAGCACGGTGAGCTGATTCTGCCGTACAGCTGAGCAGTGGCCCGGATTGAAGTGCTTGTACTTTCCCTTCTGTAATATGCGCTCTATAGTCTTTTGGCGAATTGAGCTTGGAATGAGCCGTTTTTGATCTCCGAGCTGTTTTGCCGAATGTGTCCGAGGGTGTCCACAGAATAAGAAGATTCAGAGCCAGCCAGGATGTTTTACATTATAAATCTATGTTTATTGTGATACTGGATACGCATGCGTGTATGAAGAGTTGAAGTGTTTGTCTATTTGGATGCTTAGTCCTCATGTATGGGCGCCGGCTCCCCGTCATGCGTTATCTCGTAATGCATAATGATGCCTGGCAGCGTGAAGAAGGTCTTGCCGCAAGCATCGTGCGCACACCGTACTCGGCAGTTGTTGGCCGAGACGGGGAACAGTATCTCCATCTGCGTCCCAGTCGGCGACAAAGCCACGCTCTGCTTCTCCGTCTCCCGCTCCGCGCACACCTTCTGGTGCATTTCGACGCCCGTCAGCGAGAAGCTCTTTCGACAGAATTCGCAGTGGACTCGGTCGTTGATGCTCAGAACTGCTGGTTTGGATGCCCGCATAAGAGCGACTGGGTCTTTTCAAAATCAAATAAACATCACCGATTTTACATCGCAATAATTTATCGGATATTTTGAGTGGACGTTGGCAGCGCGACCCACTCGTTCGTCATGGTTAAAGCATTGCGCGTTACGCGCATTCTCGCAGAAAACCGTTCTTGAAGCACGTTTCCCTCTTCTGTTTTTGCGTTCTGGGCGACGCATCATTTTTAGCAAATAAATAAATCCAGTTAAAAAATATGCAAATCGAGGCAAGGAAACTTAGATCCAGTTTCGGCGATGCGAGCAAGAGGTACTTTCAATTGACATGTGCTGATTTGGCTGATTCTTGTTCGCACAGCCTGGAATGCATTTTCGAGCTCGAAAAGCAGGTTTCAGATGTGCGCAACGGTATTCTCGACACCGACACGGACGCGGACGCTCTCGGCGTGTATGAGGTGTGCTTCGTCCATCAATGCAACATTCAATGCATATCTAATCCACCGCAACCACCCATTCTGTCTCTGAAAGGAGGTTGTTCTAATGCGCCGAAAGCGGGACTCAGTCGCAGCGAAACTGGACGCCCATCTTTCTCTTCTCACGTCGCTCTATGCGCTCCTCAAACCACGTCTCGAGTCCTCGAAGAGAATATTACATCGAAGTGTCTGCGACGACTCGAGCGCATCTTCTGTCGAGCAGCTGTTCAAGAATCAAAGCGCTGAATCGTCAAAACAGCAAACAGACGCATCCACACCCAAAATCCACACGCTCTTTGCTGGTATCGACTTGAAAGATGCCGACCAAATTGACGAGCCCATCACAAATCCTGTCACCACCTCAGTCGCTGACGGAACCAATGCGCCTACTGCAGACGCTGAAGACGATGTCAGTGATTTGGATTCCGCAGACGATCCTGATAATGACGATGTCATGATTGTCACACATACCCGCACACCTGGACAAACCACCGAAATTTTCGATGTCGATGACGAGTATCATTTTGGCTCGCAAGCCGAAGGAAATGGAGGAGTGAGTTTGAACGAATTGGACGATTCTCAGAATGATGGAAGTGGGGCGGGTGAGGGTGGAATTGGTGCTGAATTTTTGTCTTCATTGAATAGCGACATGATGTTTGACGCCAATGGATCAGGTATTGGTGGGTCCATGTTTGATGGAATGGACGGGTTGATGGATCTGGATCTCTCTACGTACGGCGGAGGATTTGCCGCATTTGGGGATGCGAATGGTGGCACAACTGCAACGGATCTTCAAGGATTTAACACACAGCCTTCGCAATCTGCAGATACGAATGGTGGTGGTGGTGGTAGTAATTCAAGTTCTGGAGGATTGGACTTGGATGATTTTTGACGAGTCGGAAATTAAAGTGGTTATTATTGTATCAAGTTGAAGGAAAGAAAGCGAAACCCAACATGCAGCCAGCAAAACATTAGCTGATGCTCAAGAGCCAAATCGCTCTATACGTTCAACTGGAGCGATCCTCCCCCTTCAGCACAGTATTGGGAAGAGCCAACACAGCCAAGCTCGAAAGCGCTAAGACTCCTCCAAATAAAATCATCTGCCACATCCATCCAAACTTGAGAAATACAACGGTACCCACGGAGGGGCCAACCCAAATCCCCAAAGCCCAAACAATTGTCATGAGAGAATACGCAAGCGAAGCAAACTCGGTTGGTACAGAGTGTGGAATGGCTGGACTGATGGGAACAACTGCCATTCCTAAACACAGTCCCAAGAAACAAAGTTGCGCAACAAATGCCGGGAAATTGCTTGGAATCGATGCGATAAAAACAGCTATACATGTTGGAATGAAGCCAGCCAGGAACGTTGAGCGCATGCCGAGTTTGTCGTAAAGGTAACCTCCGAGCAAGCCGCCAACCACGTACGGAACTATTAACGCGAGGTATGAAACTCCGATTTGCTCGGCTTCGAAGCCAAATGCTTGATTGAAGTACAGAGGAAGAGTTGGTTCGATACCGTTTTGGACAAAGCTTAATGCTGGTTTTTGGTGCATTTTTTTGGGTGTATTTTGGTTTTTTGGTTTTTTATGAACATGTCGAGAGGTGGTGAGGGGGGGGGGGGGGGGGGGGGGGGGGTTTTTTTTTTTTTGTTGTGGGGGGGGGGTTTTTTTTTTTTTTTTGTGTGGTAGTGTGGGGGTGGGTGGG
>QEAP01000259.1:0-22791 GCA_006535975.1 Chytriomyces confervae
CGAAAACCTAAGCTCTTCTTTAAAATCCAAATACCACTGCTGCTGATACAGTTCCGACTCATTTGGTCTTTCAAGTTCCAAGAGGATATCGTAGTTTGACTTTTTCGTCTCGGTTTCGACGGTGGGTGGTTGTTGGTCAGGTACGACATATGTGATTGTAGTGAGTCTTCGGATTGCTTGTGGGTTCAAGCCGTGGTAACTTGGGACATCGCATAGGGCAATGTAACAAGGCTGTAGAGCACTCGGTCAGTTAAAAAAACTGCGAGTTGGTAGGCCAGGACACGTACCATGAAACAAATGGGCGCTGACATGCACACAATAAAGATGCACTGAAACAGCGAGATGTAGAAGGTGTAGACGTACGTCAAGGACGGCTCAATATACTGCAAAAATAAACAAATGAAATGTCAGCATTCGTCCAAGAAAAGACACAGAAAAACTCAACGCACACAGCTAGGATCCGCGTTCTTGACCAGAGCAATGCCGAGCGGGATCAGCGCAATCTGAATAAAAGAGACAAAGAAGCTTGCGTAAAATGCGATTCGCGATATGGTGATCCTGCGCTCGCATGAACAGACAAGCCAAAAAGTTAACACATGCCGCCAACATTCCCGCTTCCAACAAAAAAAATATCTCACTGCTGATGAACGCGCCATGTCATTCTTAAATCCGCCCCGTTTTCCAACAGCGGTAAACTGAACATGAGAAGAGTCGACAACCCAATCTGGACACCCATCACAACCGTGTTGAACACTGTGAAGGTCCAAATGCCAGCGTCACACGGCGCGACATCGATGGCCAGCGCGTACGTGTTTGCGCTGATCATGGCAACAAGCGCTGTCAGGTGGGCTCCAAGCCAAATCCTGCAGAAGAAAGCGCGTTAAAATGGTTTCGAGCTCCGAGCGTAGAGTTTAAAAACAAACCTCCAAGTGAAAATCATGGATTGAAAGTCGCTCGACACTTCTTCAGCTGTATTTGCACGCGGAGGGTTGTGTGCAACAGCACGGGCGACTGGTTGTGGGGGAGGAGTATCGGCAGCGCGGACAGCATGTTGCCGATAATGGTTACGCGCTTCATCTGGCTGTGGGAGGGTGCTGGGCTGTGCCAGTTCCATGGCGTTTCTGCCGGCAAGTTCCTCTGCGTCTCTTGCAAGTTTCGCGCATGCCTCACTGTGTGGATGCACGGGCTCAGTCGTGATGAATGTCTCGTTGCTGTTCATGCCAAGTTTGCAAAACAAACACGGTTTGTTTGTCACTGACAATCACGGTTCTAAATCACTTCACAAACCAATAAAAAATAAATACAGAGAAATATATTCACAGGGATGCAGATCCTGCTCGCGCTGTCGTTGGTCGTTCTTCTGGTGCTCGCAGAGCCACGGACACGCTACGACTACCGCCAGTCGCTAAAGCGTCCGTACGTGCCAGGCCCGGGTCTCAAGACAGACTCGAAGCAATCTGTGCTGCTGCCAAACTTTAACCCAGTTGGAAGTAAGTCCCCTACCTTTCTCATCTCTTTCGCTTCTTGAATGCATGAATGCTCAAAGATATCATTGTCCAGATTCCGTCGTTGCCTCTGATCGTATCCGTCTGGCTCCTAGTGTCGCCGATGCCTCAGGCGGTGTCTGGTGCACGCAGCCAAACCCGCACAACGAATGGATGGTGCGCTTCTCGTTTGCATCAACATCCCATGGAGGCACGCATGGCTTGGCGGCTGGACGGGGTTTCGCGTTCTGGTACGCAAAGGATCATTCTGTGCAGGGACCTCTCTATGGCGCAGGATCCATGTGGAACGGTTATTCTTTCTATTGATCATGTGGCTTTTATGGCATGTTGAGTTGTTATTGTTATCAGGCCTGCTTGTTGGTCTCGACACTTCTAGCCCCGAAACCAACAGACACTCGCCCCTGATTTACGCCATCAAAAACGATGGCTACACCACCTTGGACACCCCGAATGCGCCGCCCGAAAATCAAAACTTTCTTGGGAAATGTTTTCGCGATTATGTCAATGCACCACACAACGTGTTTGGAAGGATTACTTATGCGGGCAGGACGTTGAAGGTGTTCAGAAGCAAGTTCGCTGTCTATGTTGATCAGTGGACCTGACATGATCGTTAACACAGGTCGAAATCGATTTGACGCAAGGCGGGTTCGGGTTCACCGAATGCTTCCGCGCGGACAATGTCGTTCTTCCAAGAGGATACCATTTCGGATTCACCGCTGCGACTTCGGCGAAAGCGCAAGGTTTTTTTCTTATTCCTGCGCACAATTTCTTCTCTCGGAAATCCGACCTTTTACATTGTCAGCCGACCATGATTTGTTTGCGTTCGAAGTGTTTGAAGTGAATCCGAGCGGTGGCAAGGTATAGAGAGCAATGTCTATATTCAACGCGAAATCAGCTTTCTGATCGACGAGATTTACAGGGCCAAAGCGACCATAACGGCATGCCTGAAAACAAGGATGAATTACAGGTGATTATTTTACGTCTCTAATGTATGCACTTCACCTCTAAGAACTGGCGTCAAAACAACAGAAAATCAAGGACGCTGAGGCCGCAGTCCTTGCCGCCGAAGGTTGGGAATACGAGGAAGTCTTGCCTGTCGGATTTCAAGAAGCTTTCTCTGTGAGTTCAGATCTACTTTTCAGTGAGAACGCTTCTCTATCTGGAAAAAAGAAAGCTCAACGGCTTGCCCCCTTTTCATTTGTTCACCCAGCCTGAAGTCCTCCGAAATCTCGAAGACAACCAAGAAAAAATCATTACCGCAATCAACTTGCTGCAAGAAAAAGTCGGTCTGATTCCGATTCAGGCAGCGCGTACTGTCAACTCGCGGTATGATAAAAACGCGCTTATTCACATGAATCCTTTGGATTTCAAAGTACGTGGAGTTTCCGGAAAAGTGGATGTGATGCTGTAAGTTTTTCGTTTTTGTTTTACGTGTCGTTATGAATGTCAAAACCTTTACTTTGGAACGCAATCCCGCAGATCGCTGACCACAACTTTAAGTGAAGATATTCGGCAACTCACGACCAAAATTAAACTTGCGAACGATCTGGTAAAGTGATTCATTAAGGTACCTGCATGACCAAGAACGCTGACATGAGTTTGAACAGGGCGATGCATCTCTCGGAGCAATCGGAAAACTCCTCGGAGAAACTGAAACTAAAATGGATTCAACCGCGCAACTATCAGCGCAAAAGGGCGCAAGCGGGGGAGGAGGTGGGAATGGTAAAACAAGCATGCTGGAGTACTGTTTATTTTTGATGATTGGAGGCGTATTTGTGTGGGTTGTATCAGCTCTTGCGAGAATGGGCAAGAGCTCGGGGTCTTCGTCCGTGAGTTTAGGGCGCTACTGAACTCCAGTTGGAGAAGCTCATTGGGTCATGTCCTATAATAAATCCCTTGGTTCGTTTCAACCTCAGCATCTGCACCTCCACATGACCCAACAACTTTTATCGCTTTAATAAATTACCCACTCGAACATCAAGCTCCCGAATAAGTCTATCATCTCTAGAATAGAGGCCAGAATCAACCAACGAATCGCGCTCCTTCACCAAACGCTCCACTTCAGCTTGAATCCGAGGATCCAAGTTCTGCCTTTTCGTTTCTTGCAATATCCCATTGCTTTCTTTTCCTCCAGCAACAGCATTAGTGTTCTCTTTCTGATTAACGCGCGGGTTTTCTGGAAACGTGACTGATTTCTCCTCCTTCACACCTGACGTTGACTTGAGATGCGCAATTTCCCGGCGCATAGTATCAATCATTTTCCTTTCATTTTCAACAGACCCTAGCTCTTCTTTTGCCAATAGCCGCATTTTGACGGTATCCAATTCCTTCTGACTTTTCCGCAACCGATCCTCGATCTCTTGCTGCAGCAGCTTCTTTGTTTTCGCAAGATCTCGCAACGTCCGAATCCACTGCGCCTTATAATGTCGCTTCGACGCTTCAAGTGACTCTGCCCTTCGCTCCGTCGCAGCAGCGCCCGCAACAACACTCGCAAGCTCATTCTTGATGGCAGCTACAGTCGCTTCACCCATCTCCGCAGGCGTGACTCCCATGCCACCCACTTTCCCTGCCATCACATTCTTGCGGAACTGCTCAAACTCGCTTTCAAGCCGCTTCAACTTGACTTCAACGTCTTCTCTTTCACGAACTGCGCGTATTCGCCCAGCTTCCGCTTCTAACGCTTTAACTCTCTCCATTTCAACCCGTGCTTTAAACTCGTCTCCCAAGCGCCGGGCGGTATCTTTCGTTTCATCATCCTTACGTCGAAAGTATCGCTCCACTTCTTCCTTCCTCCGCGCCAAGTCCTCCTCCCCCTTTTTCAAAACAGAATCGCGATCTTCCAGTTTCAACAACAAATCCCGCGTGGCAGTCTCAACACGTTCCAAATCCTTTACACGCGCAGCAACAGCATCAACCCGTTTCGAATCCCGTTTCGAAAACTCAGCCGTCAATTTCTCAACAAGACTTGTTTGCAACTGCAATAAATGCGTTTTAAAAGATGCCATTTCTTGTCGCTTCCATAACGCTACTTCTAAAGCTGCTCGGTATTCTTGAGTCTCGTGGATGGAGGATGGTGTTGGAGATGCGGGCTGTGGGGGTGGTGTTGTTTCTCGTTGCCGAATTTGCTGTGATGGTGCCAATTTGGATGTTGTATTGGGAATGGTTTTGACGCCTGCGCCGTGCGAGAATTTGACAAATGTTGGTGAAGGGCCACGTTCAGCAGCACGCGGATCGTCAAACCACAATTCATGCTTAGAATGCGCGTTATCCGCCATCGAAAGGGCAGCATTCGCCACAGGAGCCACAGTTTCATCCAACAAATCCAAGTCATCCACAGCCCCAAAATCTTCCAACGCAATCACAACCCTCAAATCCGCAATCTTAACAATCCGTCCACTCCCACCCCCAACTTCATTCCCACCCTCTCCTCCTCCATCCGACTTATTCGCAACAACCCCAACAACCAAATCCAAACTCTGCAAACTCACTTGAACAGGTTCATACACAACTTTCCGCTCCTTCAAACAAACTGCACTCAAATCCACCGTCGCCACACCAATTTGCACATTTTTTTCATACGCATCCGTGTTCCACACTTCAATCGCAAGCGGCACAGCTTCCAAATACGTCAATAATCGCTCAGCGCCCATGACAAATTCAAACGCGCAGAACGAGTTGGGAAGGTCCAGCCTTGCAGGTTTATGTGTGCTTGTTGTGGCTATAGGGTTTGTCGGTTTGACGGGTGGGTAGGTTGTGATGGGAGCTGTGGTGCCGAAAGGTGCGTACGAGTATTTCAAGAAAATGGGACCGTGGGCAGGGTGGATTCCGCAGATGGAGCGAAGATCGATAGAGAAACGGTATTGATGCCATGGAGCTGGTTTTGGGACGGCTGCAGGAAGTGATTGATTTTTGGTGGCAGGGTGCCTTGATAGATCAGGCTGTCGCTGCTGAGAGATTTGATCCATTTGAAGGTTTGCGGCATTCATCGCAGGGATCTGATTTTGCTGCGTGTATTTTGCAAATTCTTCGGTTTGAGATATTGCAGGTTGCTGGAAACTTGTTTGAATTGGTGGGGATTGCGGCACCGGCATATCCGTCTTCAAATCTGGGCTTTCAGCTCCATGTCGAGGATCGACCAATCTTCGCCCGAGCAACTCCGGAGACCCGCTAACCACCGGCTTCACCTGCTCATCATAAACCTCCTGATGATCATACTCTTCAAACTCATTTTCATCGTATCCCTCAGTTTCTGCACCACCAAGCAAATGCCGTTGCAAACCTCCCGTCTCAGCCTCGATCAAATCACTTTGAAAATCCGGCGACACGATCACAGAAATTCCTAACCCAGCAACTTTTCCATCCACAGAAACTGGCAACTGTTGTTTCGCATCATGAAACGTGACGACAGTTTCCAAAATCTTTTGCCGTCTCTTCAAATCCTCCGTATCTGGATCATGTGCCTCCTGATTCGCCATAATACTCCTCGCCAGCGAACTCCGTAACATGTCATTCACTCCAGGAGATTGCGATCTCGAAATTGACGCGCCCGCCGCTCCAGGAAGTTTTCGAAATCCGCCCACAGACGCCTCCACAACACCCAATTCATCCGCATTCGTTGCCAAATCGCGAGATTTTTCATCCGCATCAGCCATGACTCCCATTAAAGGCACCTCAGCATATCCGATAACCTCGCCACCGGGTTCCTGACACAGAGAAACAACCAGCACTTCGACGTCAGCCAAAAACTGTGAGAAATCGTGCTCTGAGGCGCGGATTCGGAAACTGATGCGTTCGGATGGGAAACTTGGCTTCGACAAATTGGGAAACGGTGTGGTTGTGATGGTGTTTCCGAGGAAGGAGTAGCTGAAATAGTATCCTTCAACTGGGGTGGTTGCGACTGCATTGGAATCAAGTGAATGTGGTCGAAGAATTGCCAGGTTTTCAGCAAATGCGATCGTGAAATTAAGCAGCCAGTTTGGTCCGTTGAAGCCGATTTGGTAACATCCTGTGGGTGTCAGCTCGATAGGCAGTCCAGAAGTTGTTGTAAACAGAGTCTGATTTTGATTAAATTGATATGCAGGCGATGGGGGCTGTCTAAAATTGAAACTATCGTGTGAGCAACGGGAGGACTGAATGCAAAATATCAACCAAGAACTGACGTTGCTCCATCAGGGTATAGTTGGATTCGAATCGCTTTCGGAGAAGATATTAACATGGGTTTCGGTGACACTGCTGAAGATGGAATGTTCAAGTTTTTCAGCCTTTTCTGTTTGCTGATGGGGGGAATCGAGCCTGTCGCAGCAGGCGGGATCTGCAGAACACGGGAACATCTGTCAATAAACACAATGAACCCAGAAAAGAGAATATTACCCACTTTCTGAATTATAACAAATGCAATCTTGAGTTCGGGTTTAAAGACTGACATGGGCGTTTTCTTTGTCGTGTTCACGTTCAAGAGCGGATACCACACTGACGGGTTTTCTTTTCCCGACTCCAGCGGTGCATTCAAATCCGATGACACAGCTGATGCCGCAGTTCTGAAAACAGTTTGGCGATGATGAGCCAGAACAACGACTTTAAATAAAAACAAGAGAGTCACCGTAAGTCCAGCATAACATAACCAACTTGCACGCGTCGATTCAACGCGTCAATCGCATAACAGACAAGCTTCAGTTTGGCGCGTTGCGTGCGCAGAAATGCGAGCGGTTTATGCGAGATGTCCCTGCATAAACAAAAGGAACATCAACTCAATGAATGCACACCCAACAACTCCATGCTTACCATGCAAGGTCCGTGTCCCAGACTGGCTCTTCGTCAAACGGGACGGGATCCGTTGTCAAAATCTCGTTGTTGAAGCGGCACTGGAGGTACAGTCGGCTTTCACCACCGCCGTCGAACCGGACAGGCGAGAAGTTTCTTCCTGTTGTTTATGGTGCGTTTATAATTCGGCATCGATCGAGGGAGAGATGGGGTCGCCGTACCCTCGCGCACAGTCACCAGAACTCGGTTCATGCTCCTGTTGATAAATATTAAAGTTAAAATGTTTACAGCCAGTCCAACACAACAACACAACACAACACAACACAACACAACGGAGAAGAGACAGCCTGTCTTTCTCCAGTTTGAACATGGACGCGTTTCTAATCATCCCCGCGCTTTTCCACACTTTAAATTCATACATTTTAATAATTCAATGAAAGAGCATGTCTCATACAAACACTCCCAACAACATACTCAGTCTCAAAAAATTAAATAAAACAACACAGCAGCCACAGCAGCAAGACCTGATCCCAGCAACTGAGCCGACGAGGCAAGGTTGCGGCTGCCATCCGTTGTGACCGTGACAGAGACTCCGCCTGTTGCTGGGATGCTGGAAGTGTTGCCAGCAGTGTTGTTATCACGTCTGGACACCTTGCTGTCCATGAAGCGCATGTTGACTCCAAACCTATAGCTGCCAACGTTGGGCATTACAAATGCATCAAGTTTTCCACTGGCACATCCAAGATCCGTTGGGAACACCGCAGCCTTGTCCAATGGGTTCGCAAAGAAAGTGAGGATGGTGTTGCCCGCATCGCTTTCAAGTGGCTGGAACATTGCAGACAGGCAATTGGGGTCCACAGTGGCAGTCTTGTCTTTATACGTGATCGTGAGACTGAGGGCATCGATTCTGAACCCAGCAGCTTTCAAAAAGTCGGAAGTCAGAGCCAGCTTCCAGGTGCTCGGTGCAAAGAGTTTTGTGGTGTGTGAGAGGTCAGTCACTGCGGCAGAAACAATGTTGCTCTTGATCTTGTACGACACTTTGCAGGCCGAGTCGAGGCTGAAGGTGATTTGGAAATGCTGAGGAACGCGCTTATCACAGTCTGGTTCACTGTCACCGTCCGGGACGTCCGACTTGATGCATACGCGAGCAGAACCAAGGTACGAGAAGGTCGCTACTTGGTTAGGATTGGTACTTGGAATACACGTGACTGTGGAATTGTATTTGAAATTGTCGCCGCCAATCATCGTGAGCTTTGGCGTGGTTGCAACGGCGGGAACACTGTCCAACCCAGTAATGGTACGCACTTCCGAGTTGGCTGGCGAGTTGAGGTCCATTTTGGCTGCAATATGGAATTCCAGGGTTCCGGCACCGTCACTGTTGTAGTCCAACATGTCGACTGTGAAAGATGCTGTCATGGCACCAATGACGGTTTTCGTGTCGGCGGCAGCTTTAAGGGCGTCTCCTTCAAACTCAAACTCAAGGTTATACGAGCCGCTGGCACTGAGTGTGTCCGTCCAGGCCGTGAAACGCGTGGTGCTGGAAACGAATAGGAAAAAATGAGTTTGAAATATATCAGTTGACATAAAGAACACGCACCCGCTGAGTTTGTTCTCGCTCTTCGAGAAACAGTTGGCTACCAAGCTATTATCCAAATCCCACGGCAAGACAACGGTACACACTCCATTAGTTTGATTGGCCACAGGGTTAAACGTCGTCATGAATTTGTCCAACTCAGAGGCGCTGATAAACGGTGCGCACAGCGTGAAGTACACACTCTGGCCGTAGTTGTTAAACTGGAACTCGATCCCTGCGGGGTGTCCACCGATGCTGGCGGGACTCTGGACCATGTTGATGGGCAGCAGCGCGGAGGAGCTGTTTGCAGGAGGTTCAATCGGGGGGCCACAATTGGAAATGTCCATAAAGAAGAGGGTTTTGTCGGCGGAGAGGCCTTTTATTGGGGCAAACTTGAAGATGGGTTTGCCTTGGGGAGAGTTGCCTTGAGGAGAATTGTCTTGAGGAGAGTTGCCTTGAGGAGAGTTGCCTTGAGGAGAGTTGCCTTGTGGAGAGTTGCCTTGAGGGGATTTGCCTTGAAGAGGTGGGTTGCCTTGGGGAGGGTCAGCGAACGCGAGATTCGCGGCGGCAATGAGATAGAGCAGTTGCACAAGCATTGTATGGGTCCACGCTATTCAGCTTGATGATACCATGAGGCGGGGAGAAGGGTGGTTTTATAGAAGTTTTCAAAGAATTTGTGGCGCGTTGTTTCAGTTTTTGTGCCTCTTTCTCCGGTGAAAGTTGAAAGTTCACGGATAACCATCATGCAACGCTTTAATGAAGTGCTTCCCCCAAACTAAATCGTACTGTAACCACAGCTTCATTACATCCCGAAATCCATCCACGCGCAATATGGCAGTAGCATTATTTGCCAAGAGACTCGTGCATTCACATCCTGCACTTCCCAGTTTTCACATCTAACACTTTAAGCAAGCCTGCTTTCCGAGGCTCCACGTAAAGCGCGTGTCAATATGCTTTCGGATCTCCATCAGATTGTACCCCGAGCCATCAATCCATCACAAACTATACGAGATTAACATCACTTGCTTCCACTATGAGGTCTTCCCTAGCCAAAAAAGCGAAATAAAAACTGCGTTTTCGAAGCCTCCCGGACTACATCCGTGCGCCGAATTACATCTGATCGCAATCCGAGTAAGCATTCTTTGCCTCAGAGATTCGATTATCCAAATCGCGCACCCAGACCCATTTCCCAGTTTTCACATCCATCATTTCAAAACAAACCCCTTTTTTGCCAGGCCCCGCAAAAACCACGTAGCTACACCCATTTAGACGAGTATCCATCTTTGATGGCGGCGCCACGGGCAACATGCACGCGTCGATACTAGTTTTTGCTTGTTTTTCAGTCAAAACTTCCTTTACACTTTCAACAATACGGGCTCGACAAGGTGTTGCGAAGTTAAGCGCCGGCTGGTATAATTTCAAAGACAAACTTTCAAAAAATTGAATGCTTGCAAGAAACATTTCTTTTCTGTTTGGAATCAACGAGCGTTGTTTAGCCGAGCATGTTATATAATCGTGTGGAAACGTGGCTACAGCATTTGCAGCCTCCTGTTGCTTGGTTTGCAGGACATCAGTGAATTCGGGTATGTACTTGGAAAATGACGGGTGCACAACTTGGCTTTTTTCTGGGGGAGTTACCTGGATTGGTGATAACAGAAATGTGTTAAACAACGCAAATAGAACACAACAAACTAAACTGATATTGCGCACAAGGCAGGAGCCAGAGCATTTCTGTTCGAACACACTGCTTCTGGCCCATCCCAAAAGACAGCCTGCTTTCCCTCCAACTGCGCGAAAATCCATTTTCTTAGTGTCACCAAATCTAACCCATGATCGTTGTCATACATGAGCCGATAGTCCCGTGTCAAACCACGAGTACGGCTCAGCAGCGTCCACATGAGCGTGTCCACATACAATGACGCGTTCTCAATATGTCGGCTTATAAGTCTGGAAACATTTGGGTTTGTCGGGTTGAGTTCTTCAATTTGTTTTTGCAGAACGTCTTCAATCGACGTGGTATCACTTTCCAAAGGCTCTTCATGCACCGGCACATCAACATGCGACGAATGCTCCTCCGCTTCCGGTGTATTCAAATAAGCGTCCGAAACCCTCCCCGACGAATAAACAATCCCATCCGTTACAAGCTGCTCCGCTTTTTCCAAAACCCGCGCAAACGTTTTAAAATTCAATTTCGAAGCAGAAACATCGAGAAGATATAAAACAGGTGTGTCGTCTGTTTGAGCCATTGAATTGATGATGTCCTGATATCCGATCCATAACGCATTGAATGAAGTCTTTTCAAGAGACGGTAACAGATCGGTCCCATATGCAAGGATAAACAAAAGCGCCAGATCCTGCTGAACGCGATGCAAGTCCATTGAAGCTACATGTTTACGAAACAACGGTGCAAGATGCTCCTCCATTTTCCACGGGAAAAATGCAACTCTCTCGTTCAAGTCCAAAAGGCCTGTGCGGATTTCGGATGGTGCCAAGAGTAAATGAATGATTACATCGGAATTTCCAGTCAGGATGAGAAAAAGATCGCCCATGTTCCATGGACGGGATGCGTGGTGGAGCAAATGCTCAACAATTTTGATCTAATGTTTTCAAGATTCAGACGCGAACATTGAACTGCGAAAAGAAAATGGGGAAATGTGCTACCTCGCCCTGGCCGGGAACCCGAGACCCAGAATAAATGCAGTCCCTGGGTGCAGAGTTTCTGCCTACGATCCAGCAAATATGATCCGCAACAACCGCATCGAGCGTCATCATGAAAAGGGATCCCGGTGTGAAATTGAGAGAACTGAATCGCGCAGCACTCGTTGGTGTTCCCTTTCGAAAACGCAAAAAAAAGAAAACAAAATTATTCACAATCTGACCAGCACGGGGATGTGGTGATAACAATCAGAAGGATCGGCTCACTCGGTTTTTTGGCGCGGCCATGCGTTGCTCTCGCTGCATGAGCAGTTTCGACAATGGCGGTGGACCATCGACAGCCGCAAAAACAGAAATCACATTCATCGGATTTTGGCGCGGATTTTTCCGAGAAGTGATGGCCTCTCTGACAGCGTCATCCAGACCCTGCCGCACTGAGTGGGCCTGTATGCATCAGCATAGCTATAAGTCTTTGTCCGTACAAATAAACATGCCCCCATACCATCATCTTGGCACCCGAGGAAGCATCCTCGACCCCACGCGCTGCTCGGTGTAGTAAAAAGTTGATATCGACAAGTGCATGTACATTGGGAGAGTAGGGTGTTCGAGAGGATGAAACCGCTTTTTCAGCAGCGGAATGGACAGTGCTGCAGTTTTTGATGATGGTTTGCGGGAACAAGTACCGCATAAGCGACCAAATTGAGTTGACGCCCATTTTGGAGCAGTGAGGTACGAATATGTTTGCTTTCAAGCGTGCGAAAAATGGGTGGTTTTACCGCCCACCACTTTTCTCGAGACGAATTCGGACAAAATCACCAGGAAAACAAAATCAGTTTCTTTTTGCGTGACGTCCGAATAACGACCTTCCTGCTCATCCCATTCGGGCCGCTAAAATCCGCGGCATACCAGACCGCTAGTCATCATTCAAATGCATGCTATATTGGATAAAATGAGCCATTCGACGAATCTCAACTGTCGCCAGACGGCAGCAGCTTCCTCGACGAACCCCGAAGCCCATCCACGCGCAAATTTGCAGAGCCGTTTTTTGCCTCAGAGACTCGTGCATTTAAATCCCGGACCCAGACCCATTTCCCAGTTTTCGCATCCATCACTTCAAAACAAACCCCTTGTTTCCGAGGCCCCGCAAAAACCACACCGTCATCTCCATATCTACGAGTATTCATCATTGATGGCGGCGCCACAGGCAACATGCACGCGTCAACACTCATGTTGGCACGTTTCTCAGTCAAAAGCCCCTTCAAACTGTCGACAAAACGCGCTCGACAGGGTGTTGCGAATTTAAGAGCCGGTTGGTATAATTGTGAAGATGACTCCGCACTCATGGTTTGAAATAGAGTTTCGAAAGATTGAATGCTTGAAAGAAGCGTTTCTTTTTTGTTTGGAATCAACGCGCGTTGTTCGTTCGAGCGTGTATGCAAAGGGTAAGGAAGGGCAGCTGCAGCATCGGCGGATTGGTCTTGCTCAGATTGCAGGCGTTCAGTGAATTCGGAAATGTGCTTGGAAAATGAGGAATGCACAACTTGGCTTTCTTCTGGCGGAATCACCTGGATTGGTTATAAGATTCTGCTTCAACAACACGAGCACAAGAAATAAGAATCTCAGCAAACTAAACTGAGATTGCACACAAGGCAGGAACCAGCGCATTTCTGTTCAAAGATACTGCTTTTGGGCCATCCCAAAAGACAGCCTGTTTGCCCTCAGCCAATTGCGCGAAAATCCATTTTCTGAGTACGGCCACGTTTGGTCCATAATGCTTGAAATACATGAGCCGATAGTCCCGCGTTAAACCACGAGTGCTGCCCAAAAGCGTCCACAAGACGATGTCCATATACAGTGCTGCATTTTCATTCTGCTCGCTGGAAAGTTCGGGCACTTCCACGGATACTGGCACAGCCGCAGGTTTGCTTGCAATCACTTCGGTATCCGAATTCTCTGAAATATTCAATTTTGGATGGCTGGGTTGCTCAATTCGCTTTCGCACAGGAACGCTTTCAATCGACTCTGCTTTCCGTGCAACTTTCGCAATATAGTTTCGAACAGGCATCGCAGTATCAAGGTCTTCCAATCGGTCGCTTTCCACAGGCTACGCCTGCACCGGCACATACGCATGCGAAGTATGTTCACCGTCCGATGGCAACATTCTTTTCAAATATTCGTCCGAAACCCTTCCCGACATGTAAACAACACCGCTCGCCACAAGTTGCTCCGCCTTTTCCAAAACCCGCGCAAATGGTTCCAAATTCAATTTTGAAGCAGAAACATCGAGAAGATATAAAATGGACGCGTCGCTCGTTTCAGCCATTGAATCGATAACGTCCTGATACGCAATCCATAACGCATTGAATGACGTTTTTTCAAGTGACGGTAAAAGATCGTTCCCAGCTGCAAGAATGAATAAAAGCGCTAGATCCTGTTGAACACGATGCAAGTCCGTGGACACTTTCGCCGATCCACGGTTCGAAAACAAGGGCGCAAGATGCTGCTTCATATTTGAAGGTAAAAATGCAACCCTCTGGTCCGGATTCAAAATCCCCGTCCGCATTTCGGGTGTGGCCAAGAGTAAATGAATAATTGCATCGGAATCTCCAGTTAGAATGACAAAAAGATCATCTTTGTTATTTTGCTGTGAGGCCAGGCGGTGCATGTGTTCAACAATTTTGGTCTAAATGTTCAAAGAGTCAGGCAGGAATATTTAACGGAAATAACCGGGGAAATGGGTTACCTCTCCCTCGCCAGGAACTCGAGACCCAGAATAGATGCACTCCAATTTAATGTTTCTGTTTACGGTGGAGCTAATGTGGCGCGCGAGAATCCCATCGAGCGTCATCATGAACGTGGATCCCGGCGTGAAATTGAGAGAATTGAAGCGCGAAGCACTAGTTGTTGTTCTCTTTTCGAAAAAACCCAACAGAAACCGAACCAAAAATTAAAATAAAAAGGATTCAGAAGTGTCAGTGATAACCTGGCCATATGATGGTAAAAAATGGTTATCGTACTCGTCTTTTTGCCGTGGCCATTCTTCGCTCTCGTTGCATCAGCAGTTTCGACAGGGGCGGGGGCCCGTCGACAGCCACAAACAAGGAAACCACTTTCAACTGACGTCGTCGTGACGAAAGAGGCTGTTTGACGGTGGCATCCAGACGTTGTCGGAGTGCATCTGCCTGCATACCATAAGCAAACGTAGTAAGTCATCCAACCGCCTTGAAGCGACAAGTCACACGCCGTCGTACCAACATCATGGGTCCTGAGGCAGTATCCTCGGTTCTATGTGCCGCCCGATGCAGCAGTGCATTCACATCGACGAGGACATGTACGTTGGATGAGTGGGATGTTCGAGAGGATGACGCCGCTCTTTGCGCTGCTGAAAGAATAGTTTTGCAGTCTTCGGTGATTGTTTTTGGGAACACGGCCCGTACAAGCGACCACAGCGACTTGACGCCCATTTTGTAAATATCGCCGAGAAATAAAACGGTGTTTTCATGAACAACCGAAACTCGGAACCAACAGAAGCAGCAAGTTTTACCATGCGTCCACAGTATACACATACAATGGTCCGAAAGTAGCGATTTATGGTTCTCGCCGTTTAATGTCCTTAAAGGTTATAATCATAAAAAATTAAACACCCATACAGCAACAGCTCACATCCCCATAAACCCAAACGCTTTTGAAACAATCCCAGAAACACCCGCAGAAACCTGTGCACCCAACGACGGCTGTAACTCAACAACCGAAGCACTCCCCCACATGCGGGAGACTCGCTCAAGAATAAACGCATCAACCACAACATACCGCGTTTTTCCAGCTTGTTGAATGGTGTTTGTGAGCGTGAAATTCGAGCGTCTTTTTGAAATAACAACACACGTTTCCGAAGTGCTGTGCGACCGATTCTGAGTACCTGCGCACTTACTATTGAAATTAGACATCCATCATGATAAAACAGATAAATACCGTTTCGCCAACATCCGTGATTCCAGACATACCATTCGCCATGGTTCCCGGGATCACTTCCACACACGTGATCTGCATATCCGTTTGCTGGGGACAACACTGGCAAGCACTTTATACGCATCCATCACCTCGCCCCGCGCTAGCATTCTTTTTCCCCAAGAGGAAAGCAGGAGAGAACTGCTTCGATCTCGCCAGCTGTTGCATTCATTCGACGAACGACCAAACACGGCAAATGGTAAATTTGATCCAGAGATGAGTCATGTGCCAGTGCCACAAAAGCCGCATTTGCGCTTGCATGTTGTAGTGAGACGGACGAGTTGGTGCACAGCAAGGTACTCTGCGATGGTGATGAGGAGTTCCTGTGGGGAGACTGTCCATTTTATTTTACTTGTTCTTTCAGCGCACTTAAAATGCCACCAGCCACATCATCGACTCCGCGTCCTCCGGGTCCAAAAATCATTTGTTGATCCACTAAAATGCACCAGTCTTTGCTCTCGCTATTCTCGCAGCCACATCGTCCACCCAAATCCATCTCTCCGTCTCCGCGTCCAGAGTTTCAAAACAAAGCCCGCTTCTACCACGCTGTGCAAAATTTAGAGCTGCAGTGCTGCTATTCCAATTACTTGGGAATGGCGGCAGAGGCAAACCGCAAGCGTCAATATTACACTTTCCAGCCACAAGCGCGTTCGTATTCTCGACAAAACGCACTCGACACGGTGACGCAAATTTGAGAACAGGTTGGTACAAATTTCTTGCGTCCATGGCTTTGAAGCGCGTTTCGAATGCGAGAATGTTGGACAATAGAGATTCAATCTTGGTTTTTTTTTCAACGACTGAAATTGTTTCAAGAAGCTGAGAAAATTCAGAGATCCATTTTGAATAGGATTTGTGCATGACTTGGCTTTGCTCAGCTGGGATCACCTGTATTCATTCATGATTTGAGTGAGCAGCAGCAAACGTCTGAACCCCCTTTAGAGACAAAAACTCAACTGAGACTGCGCACAAGCCAGGAACGAGCGCATTCGCCACCACATTGGTCGCATTGGGCCCATCCCAGAAAACACCCTCCCTGCCCCCCGTCATCTGCGCGGAAAGCCAGGCTTTCAATACCGACACTGTTGGTCCATGATGATGCATGTACATGTGCCGGTAGTCACGTATCTGGCCACGCGTATTTCCCAGCAATGTCCACATGAGCGCATCCATGTACTGTGAAGCAGTTTCATTCTGCGCGTTTGAATTTCCGCCTTCATCTGATGAAATGTCTGATTTGCGCTCTGAATCCTCCACATCAGCGTCTTCAATCTCTGAATTTTGGCTCTCTTCATTTTTTTGCATCTCGGAGCTTGCCGTCACTGGTGCAAGGTTTGCTGATTTACTTGCAGCAGCGCTTACATACACATGCGATGAATGCACCCCAACTCCCGCCAAACTGTTCAAATACACTTCCGACACGACTCCTTTCTCATTGACAATTTCATTCAACACAAGCTGTTGCGCCTTTTCCAAAACGCGAGCAAACGTTTCGAAATTCAATTTCGCGGCGGCAACATCCAAAAGAAACAAAATTGAATCATTGTCTTTTTGAGCAGTTGAATTGATGACATCCTGATACGCAATCCACAATGCATTGAATGAAGTCTCCTCAAGGGATGGCAAAAGATCGTTTCCGGATGAGAGAATGAATAAAAGCGCCAAATCCTGCTGAACACGATAAAGTCCGGCAGCAGCAGCAGTCTTTGAACCAAGATTTGGAAACAAGGGTTCCAAATGTCTCGTCATTTTTGGCGTCGAAAACGCAAGTTTTTGGTCTTGATTCAAAATCCCAGCACGTGTTTCTGGACCAGTCAAGAGCAAATGAATAATTGCATCGGAATCGCCAGTGACAGTAATGAAAATATCATGTTGGTGGCGTGGATCTGAGGCAAGGCTGTGCAGTTGTTTTACGATTTTGGTCTGGGGGGTTCCTTTTGTTTTGGTTTTTTTTAAAAGGGAAGGGAGCACAAGATTGTTCAAAAAAAAAATGCCCGCACCTCTCCTTCTCCAGGGACTCGCGATCCGGAATAAACGTATTCTTTGATGCAAGATGTTCGAGTCACAGCGCAGCATGCGTGATGGATGAGAGCAGCATCCAGAGTCAACATGAACATGGCTCCCGGAGTAAAATTGGCTGGGTTGAAACGCGAAGCATTTGTTGCGCTCTGGTTTTTTTTTAGTGAATCAGGCAAAGTTCATGTCCGAAAACAAACACCCTTACTCTTCGTTTAGATTCAGCCATTCTTCGCGCACGCTGCATCGTCAGCTTCGAAAAGGGCGGGGGGCCGTCGACAGCCACAAACATGGACACAACGCGGAATGGCTTCTGTTTGGCCGTTGTAGGCTCTTTGACAAAGAAATCAAGCAGCACGGCCAGCGTGTCGAGCTGTGTATTTTTTTGTTCAGAGGGGGTATAAATTCATAACGATATGGGGGGGAGGAGACGTCACCACTTTCTTTGAGCCAGTGGCATTATCCTCAACTCTGTGTGCCGCCCGATGCAGCATCCCATTCACATCGACCAGGATATGCACGTTGGACGAGTTTGACGCTGGCTCTTGCGAAGCAGTCGCAAAGTGGTTGGCTGCTGCCTGCACCGTGGACACGTCGTCACCGACAGTCTGAGGGAACATGGATCGCATGATTGTCCACAGCGACTTGACACCCATTTGGTTTGAATTCGAGTTTTTTTTTTTTTTTTATGGGGGGGGGGGGTCTCAACCAACCCCACAAGCACATCAGAAGTGCAAGCAGAGACAGAGGAATCCATCTTTGGTCTAAAGCCATGGATCCTGTTCTTTGGATCATTCCATGCTCTCAATTTTCTTGAGGAGCCGCGTTTACCTCAAAAACGCGAACGGTTTGACCCTGTTTTTTTTTTTTTCGGCTGATTCTATGTGCGAAAATAAACACAGGGCCATCGATACGCTGTCGCGGTGTCAAAAATGATACGTCTGGGTTTGGTGGCGGTGCTGGTCAGTTGAGCCATCTTGCTACAACGTGTGCGGGGCTGTACATGCGCTGGGCATCCATTGGGAACTGTTGAAGCGTTTGATTCCATCGACAGGTTTATTAACTCGTGTCGGTCCTGCGTGCGTGAAAAACTTCATTCTCTTGAACAGAAAGAAACTATACAGTTGGATTCTTATCGTTGAAGCAACCAGATGGATTATTTTATCATGCATTTACGGAGGAGAAGTGGATGTTCAGGTAACAAAAAAAAAAAAAACGAAATCTATAGTTGTGCACTTTGGATATCAAAACACATCAGATGACCCATTTTTCTTTCAAAAGGAAGCTACTGCGTATCCTCCGTGTGCAAACTTTTTGAACATTGCTTACGCGTGAAATCACTGAAAAACATGGGAGGGCGCGTTTATTTTTGCATCATGTCACAACATCGGGATGGATGCGCGTTTTGTTTGTTGCAAGCGTATTTCCAATAATTTTTATTTGTTTTTGATGAAAACAAAACTAATACGCAATAATCCCGCAAGAAAGAGCATTATCCAGAAGCAGTCCTTCCACATCTACAAATACGCGCTCCAGACAATTGACAGACACGCACTCCATCCCACAACCACAACCACCACCGCCAGCGTCAACAACACACCCCATCAATCCACCACAACTACGACTACCACTACTGCCACTACTACCACTACCACTAATACTCTGCACTGCACCCCATCCATCCACTTCTACAAGTGAGAAACTGGACATTTCAATTACGGCGTCACAAACGTGCGACGTCACACAACTCCCGAGCCTCTCTGAAAACAATTTATCCACTTGCGTCGCATCCACCGTCGTTGCCATCACCGCCATGCGTTCACTCCCCTGCACTTGCTGCGTCGCCACGGTGATGATGGTATCCTCAGTCTCAACTGCGCTGGCTAATAATGCCCGCTGCTCGCTATTCTGTGAGTCGTCCATTGCAGTGACAGACACTGCATCATCCCTGGCCAACTCATTCCTCATGTCGGCGACCATCTGGGCATGCAGAGAATCAATTTGTTGTTGGTTGGTATGTGGTGCATTGAATAGCGCATCCAGTTCGAGGAAAAACAGGTCCAAGTCTGTAGGGATTTCAGCGTCGCCTTTCCTCATTGCTGCTGCTGCTGCTGCTGTTTGGGTGGTGGGAGTGGTTGGATATCTCTTGCGTGGATGTCTGGGCATATTTGGCGTTTAGAAGGGGTTGTGGATGTGGATGTGGATGCTTGGCTCTCTGTAAAATATAAAGTTTTTGTTACCCGAACAGGTGAGATTTATTAAAATTTTGACGTGTCCCTTACTAATGTTGCTGATTGCAGCAAAGCAGAACGATTTGAATGCAAAAGTAAACAGTATTGAATCCAAAAGTAAACGGTATTGAGCTGGTGCGCTGTCCGTCCATCCCCCGTGTGTGTTGAGCGCTCGGTGAGTGTAAAAATGAAATTGGATGCCGCCGATTCTTGGCGACGGATATCGAGACGGACGACATGACGGAGAGGACTGACTGGCTAGTTGGTAGCAGTCCACTGTCACCAACAACAACTCAACTCGTGCATATTCATTGACATTCGAATGAGGTGAATGCGCTGTCAGCACCAATCTTGTTTCCGCACTGTCAAGACAGGTCCCTCGATATCAATCCCTCGCAATATATCAATCCCTCGTAACATCCAAGCAGGAAAATACGCCAGCCGCAACTGTGTTTAGTCCCACGTGCCACCAGTTCCAGACCCCCCAAATTTTCTTCAACATTCCGACACCGGGCACCGATTGTAGAGTCTGTCTCGCCTGGCAGTGCGCACCAACTGTTTGTATCTCTGGCAGTGTCACCGCGCATGCGTTGAGCATTTCCTTGAAAGGGAAAGTGAGTCGTCCAATTCAAAGCGTCTTCATGTCACCACTGGTGCTGTTCAAACATTGCCAATATATTCGGGCAAATCATTGCATCTCGTCGGGGTCGCATCACAAGCAATATGGATGGGATTGGGCAGTCTCGTAGTGACTGCTTGGTTGTTTGATTTGAAAAAAAAATTTGATGGAAAAGGGGTAATCTTATTTTGCATGCGTGGATTGGTTGACATTGCACAAATGAGAGAGAGGCCTTGTGTGCAATGCAGAACAAGAAAGAGAGCAAATATCGGACATGTCTCGGACAAGTATCGGACATGTCTCTCTGGCATTATGGACTCACTAGCTGCGAAGTGGCAAAAAAATTGGCGGACAAGAGAAAAAAATGCCGGATGGAAAGTATGAAAAATATTCCTCACTTTTTTAAGTTTTATACATTGATGACACGCAATTCACACACACACACACATCCTCCGACTTCAAACTATACAATGTCCCCTGCAGGCACTGCACACACCGCACGCACTGCAGCAGGCGTCTCGGCTGTTTCTTTGCTTCCCTCCGAGTCTCCGGCACACGTGTGACGAAACGCCTCAAGCAACCCAGCATCCCAATGGCCAAACATGTCCACCAACGCACCAGAATTCAAACCCCCAAACTCATTATCCCACGTCAACGGTAAAATGTCTGTGCTGCTGGACGTTTGCAATGCACCTGCTTGAGAATACGCATCCACCGCTGCTTCAGGCGCATGCATACGCATGACGTCTTGAGCCGCCGCATTCTGTCTCATTATTCGTTCTGAACTACTGCTGATGCTGCTGCTGCTGGCTGATGGCGGTGCCCTCTCTTGTGTGCGATTCGAGCCAAATCGGTGGTCTCTTTTTACCCGAGACACACTCGCTCCCTCCGATTCTTGGCTTGTCACGCTCCCCGCCGCTGCTGCTGCTGCACGCCTTGTATCAACAACATGCATGCCCGTCGTTGTTGTTGTCGTTGTTGTTGTTGTCGTTCGCAGCAGTTTCTGTCTCATGGCTTCCACAGCTCGTACATGAAGCGGCTGACTCCGCTCGCTGTCTGCTCGTGCATTAAACATGGCTTCCAGTTCCAGGAAAAATAAATCTAGATCGTCTGGGATCTCGGCGTCTCCTCGTGTGTTTGGGTGGAGGTGGGGTCGTTGTTGTTGTTGCATTTGTTGAATGGGATTGGGTCGGGTATTTCGTTGGGGTGGTGGTGGTTGACGTGGCATATTTCGAGTATCTGTAGCGAACAGAGTCCGCTCGGTTGTTTTGATAAAGTTTTTGATGGGAAAGCAAACGTTTGTTGTTGGGTCGAGTGGTGTTGATGGAATAATAAACGAAAACAGCGCCAAAAAAAATAAACAAATGGAAGTCCTCCAAAAATGGGGTTAAATATTTTGGACAAAAAATCTTGTCGGGGCCCGACATCACCGATGCCGCGCCTCGGTTATTCCATGTTGCCCTCCAAAAATAGAAAAAAGAAAATAAAATCAATGCACTTTCTGTTGCTCCTAATCCTGCGAAGACGCCGCATTCAGTGTGAACAGCAACGAAAGTTGCAGCTGCTGGCACTATGCCGAATCAAGGCCAGCATTCGAACCTGCAATCGATTCGTTGCAAGCTCCGTGGGAGATGCCAATGAGTCTTCCTGGCACAACTTGTACCATGGAGATCATGATGGCTCTTTCGTCAATGCAACATCGTTGGACAGACAGTCATTCAAGGTCCTTCTTCAGGAGTTCAGCAAACACTACGTCGTTTCTTCAGGACCTAGCAAGATAGGGCGACCACCCAAAATGACATACAAGTCCACAGTGTTGGGTCTTTTATTGGTGTTCTACACAGGCACTGCAGATGCAGCTACGTTGCACAGAACACTTTTAAAAGCTGAAAATGCTCTGGCAACAGCTCTCAAGAATCTCGTCGACGCCCACATACGATGGCCAACGAAAGCTGAACAGCGACTCTGGGCTCAGGCGGTTGAAGCAAAGGAGCCACTGGTGAGGAACAAGTTCGGTTTTATTGACGGCAAGAACTACACAGTGCAGGAGCCTTCGAAAATTGATCTACAAAATGCCATGTACAATGGCTGGCTGCACGCGGTTCTCATCACAGGGGTTCTCTGCTTTGGTGCAGATGGGTGCATCATCTGGATGAAGCACAACTGCCCCGGGTCCTGGAATGACGGCCAGATGAGTCACGCCTTCCGCGAAAAGCTGCTGGATGAACGCAAGACGCTGCGTGAGTACGGCGTGACGGCAGATTCGGCATTCCCATCAAATGCGCGTATGTTCAACAAGATTGTCACCCCACTTAAAGGTACGTTGTTTATTTGGCTTTACTCTCTTCACTTCTCTAAAATACCTTCCACTTCATTCATATTGTTGCGAATGATTCGACTTCCTTGCTTCCTTGCTTCCTTGCTTCCTTG
>QEAP01000259.1:22814-33985 GCA_006535975.1 Chytriomyces confervae
TTTTTTTTTTTTTTTCCAGTTGGCAATTTGGAGCGCGCACCAATTTCAACGCATACAGCCTTAATCCGGATGTCCGCAGCAATTACGTCTATTCGACAGGCAGCAGAATGGGGTATGGGAGCGGTGGAAAAGGTGTACAAGCGACTGCAACTAAAGCTGCCGTATAACCAGTCCAGACGAGCACTTTGAATCAACAACATCCACCGGCTTTATAACTTCAGGGTGCGAAACACGGGAATATCGCAAATTCGATCTACTTTTTTTGGTTGATAAGCTTTTCTTTCTCTGTTGTGCGCGAAGGCTCAATAAAGGGGCAATAAAATCAGATCAAACTATTCAATCATTTATTCCATCAACTGCTCCAATACCGCCAGTCTTCTGTGCGCTTGTTGTTATTCTGCAGTGCTGTCACTTTTTAATAAAGTCAGGACGCGCAATAAAAGAAAAGTTAAAAATCATAAACCAAAACCACCCACGCCGCCACCCACTCCTCCTCCTTCTCCTGCTCCCGCTCCGGATCCATTCATAAGAAGGCGAAGCCTTATCATTCGTATTTCTCTCTCCTCCGCCTCCACCTTTTCCTGCTTGCGCCTCTCAATGCGTCGTTCTTCCCTCTCCTCATCCGCAATTCTGTCCAACCTCTTACGCTCCTCTCTCCTCTCTTCCATCTCAGCCTGCCACTCTCTTGCCTTTTGTTCGCGCTCCAGTCTTCGCTCCTCTTGCCTTTCCTCTCTCGCAAACCGACGGTCCTCCAAAATTAACATGTCCCTTTTTTCAGCAGCTTCTGCGCGTGCACGTTCAGCTTCTGCTCGAGCTTCTGCACGGGCGGCATCAGCATTCCCTTTGGAGACCAAGAAAGCGGTGAGTTCATCATTTTTTTTGGAGGGTGACTTTGCCAATGTTGTGATCGCTGCGTTTAATCCCCGCTTTGTTCTTGCAGATTCCGATAGTGCAGGGCTGTTCATGTGCGCTTCCTTGGATGGCAGGGCCTTCAGCTGAGACACGGTGAGGCCAACTCTTTGAGTTACCTTTTCTTCATTTGCTTTTTTTTTGTTCGCGGCCTTCTGCTTTGGTGACAACGTTCTTCCTCCAGGAGCAGCAGCGGCAGGTGCACTTGGCAGATTCAAGTCTCCTCTCTGCATCTGGCGGACCTGCATGTCATGTTTATGGATCCATAAGTCTTGTTTGAGAGCAGCAAGCTGCTTCTGGGTTTTGGTAAGCAATGACCCCTACTAGATTGGTATTAGTGTTAACTGATCTCATTGATGTACTGACTTCAGGGTTTACCTCCTCTCTGTGTAGTCTTTGAGTTGTTGGCGAAGAGGAGTCCTTGGCCCCAGCAGCTGCAGTCTGTTCAACTGCTCCATCATCAGCATCAGCAAAATAATCCTCGTATCCATCATCAGTTGCGTTGGCGTGAGCAAGTGCATCAGCAAAGTCCTCCTCCTGGCCTCCTTCAACATCTTCCTCATCTTCTTCATCCACACTGTCATCAAAGTCCACAACATCTTGATTCTCTTCAATGGCCCTCTCAATTCTCTTTGCCAAGGCATCTGCTGGTGGGCAGTGTGGATCCCCTGTTGGCTTCTTGTTTTTAAGTAACCCTCTGAACATGTCTTTTACAGACCGGCCGTCTCTTTCAGTACAGAATCCTCCTGCCTCATGCTCACTTGCCACAGCCTCCCATTCATTGGCACCGGCTGGGAGTAGTCTTTGAATGATTTCAAGCACAGCTTATGCATGTATGTGTGTGTGTGTGTGTGATTGATCAGTGTTAATAAAGAAGCTATCATAGAAGCTATCATGCATCGTTACCTATTTTCTCCCCGTCCATCCAAGTTCTCCCTCTGCCTTTCCTTGGAGCTTTTCTCATGGCCTTTTTTTTCCTTTTTCTCTAAGTCATTTGTTGTCAGAACATAATGTCACAAAAATTCATTTTGTTGAGACTGTTTTTTCGTCTCAACATCTTGTCGCAGTCCGGCATTGGTTTTTGTCGAAAATATTTAACCCCATTTTTGGAGGACTTCCAATGAAATCCAAAATTTAATTACAAAACGTTTGGCATCATTATCGCATGCACACAAAGAAGAACTCTCTCTGTCTCCCACCACCCTCTTTTACAAAAACAGAGTATTTATTCCGAAAAATGTCACTTCACAAAACAAACACACAGGTATATGGAGAAAAAAAAAGCAATAATACAAAAATCAAAACACGCGACGCTTCTGAAATAAAACATGTTGAAAAACAATCAAGCAGTGTAACAAACCGGGGGATAATCAAAAGGCAACCCCCCTCCCCTTCCCTGCACAATTTTTTTTACGCAAGTCAGCCATGGCGCGGTCGTGAAGTGGTTGCAGTAGTTGATTCTTGCGTGCAATTCCGCTCAAAAAATTCGTGAAGGTGTCAAGGTTTTTTTTTTCCCCTTTTCACGGTCGCGTTTTTTTTTTTTTGGACGTTGCCTCGAGTTCAAGAAACAGCAGTTCAACAGTTCGATGGGATCTCAGCATCTCCCAAGTAGCAGGCCTGGCGGACATGTTGGTTGTCGGAGTGGCGACGGACAATATTTCTGTCTTTGCAAAAGGGAGAGATTTGAGCGTTTATTTTTTTCTTCCAGAGTTCCTTTTGTGGTTCCAGAAAGATCCGCGATGTTATTACGGTGGGTGATGTTGAAGCGTGAAAAAAAAACCCCTGACGGTGACTCACAGCCGCAAACAAGTCAGGGTTTATGTATACGTGAACTCGTGTTCGTCTTCCTCCGCGGACACAATGAAAGCAAAATATGTAAGAGCAACTCCTGCTTTTTGAGTTTCCAGGTGACTTGTTGCTGATTGCCGTCCTAGCAGCATTAGATACAGCCGCACACCCGGAAGGTTGGCCGACATGGCAGCATATGCTGCTCAACCATAAGCTGACGCCACACTTGCGCCACTATCCACGCATGCCAAAGCGCGCTGTCTATCGCCGTGAATGCGTGCTCAATTGCCCAGCCCTCATCAGCTCAGCATCGGACGGGGATCTCAGCGTCTCCGCTTCTTGCAGGATACCAGCTCTTTGCTCGGATGCGTAGATGGTCGGTGCATGGGGGCGTGAAATTTTGTGTTTTGCAAGCAATTGGTTTTGTTTGCTCGCCGCGAGATGGCGTGATTTTTCGAAACGAAATTTTTGCACTTTTTTTTTTTTTTTTTTTTTTTTTTTTCTGAGTTTGGAGGGTGACATGTAGGGATATGCGCCTGTTCCGCAGAAGCAAGAAATACTTTAGAAAATGTTCCATGTATTTATCTTTTGTATTCATCTCTTGTTACTCTTAAAATATGGAATAAAAAAAAAAAAATAAACGCGACACCGTGTCGCGGCAAAGCAATTATCGCTGTGGAGATGTTGTTTAATTGCGATTGGGTCGCGTGATCAACACCGACCGTCCATGCATCACCCCCCCATTGACAACACTGGGACCCCGGCCATTGCAAAACTATACTATATATGGATGAGAAGGGAACAAGCAGAGAAGTAGGGAATCATAAAAAAGAAAAAAGGAAAATGGGAATGTCGAAACAAGAGGAAAATGAGTTCAAAAAAAAAAGAATCTCAAGTCAGAGAAGCGTAAGGAAAATGGTTCAATAGTTCCTCGAAACTAGAAAACGACATAACGTCAATTGCGTTTGCAGCGCCGGTACTTGTCAATTCTGGTTCAAAAACGCTTTTTTGAAAGGCACTGCTGGCACGAACGGCGCTGGCGCCATGTTCAAAGAGTGGGTTATCGTTCACGGCATTGGTCGCCGGCAGTTCGGAAGAAAAGACCGCGTCCAAATCTTCGAGATTTGGCGTGTGCAGGAAAACATGCAACCCCGCATCGAGTCCGTCTTGTTCTTTTTGTTTTACGTCTTGCTCCGTATCCTCCGTCTTGACAGACTCGACACGTACAGAAGAAGTAGCGTATCCCAAGTCATGCGCAGCTGTAACGTCCAGTCGTCTCTCCTTCACCAGTTCTTGGCGCATTTCCGCGACAATGCGTGAGTGGCAGGTCTGGCATTCTTCACGATCCTGTCGCGTCTTGAATGCCGCCTCGATTTCAAGAAACACCAGTTCAATCGCTGTTGGGATCTCAGCGTCGCCCTTGTGTATGTGCTGGCGGACTGGCAGGCTTCGGGGTGGCGGAACGGGGCGCCTCATTTGAACAACTTTTATTGTGAAAAAGAGAGATGCGAGCGCTTTTTCCTCAGCTTCTTTTCTTTGATCACGATACGATACGATACGGGGTTGGTGAAGCGACGGGTTTTGTATATCGTCATCAATTTTCTTTCTTTTTTGTTTTTCATTGCGTCGAATCGAGCGGCAGAAACCCTGACTTGTGATTGTCATGCCGCAAACTTCCTAATCATGCTTTTTTTTCAACGCCGTCTTTAATGATCCGTCAAATGGTCCAAACATCCGCGTCCGTTACACACACACTCGGGCGCAAGAAATCTTCCATGCTTGATTGGTTGCTAGTTTGACACGTGATCTGTTGGCCAAACTAAATGCAATGGATGTCTGCACTCACTCCAGCCTTATAAATTGGGATACTTTTGCAATGGCGAAGGTTCTCTGAGGACCTCGTTCATTGATAGGAAAATTTTTTGTCGGAACAAAAGTTTTTGGTAGAACACTGTTGCGAGCAAACAGGATTCGACCTCCTCTGTGTATGTGCACGCGCATTTTTTCTTTAGTTTTCATCACTTTTTCGCGGGTGTACGAATGTTACTTGATTGATGATAAAAAGATATAAAGGGGAGTGAGTATATCCAGAAGCGAAAAGTGTGCATCATTGAAACAAGGATATGTATATATATATTTAGCATGAGGAGGGTGTCGAGAATTTCAGGACGTCAAGGACGAAGAGCAGGCGCCAAGGAAGGAGCATCGAGGAGGGTGGGCCAAGGCGTTAGAAAGGCGGGAGGGAAAACGCGTCAAACAACTCCTCAAAATTCGAAAAAGATGCCGTTGTAACACCGACGACATTAATCACTCCATTGCGGTCAATACTGTTGAACTCATGGCTGGTGTAGTCCACCACTGGAACGGCCCTTATTGCGAGATTAGCTGAGTAACCGTTGGAGATGTCTACTTTGTTGGGCGTGGCAAAACCTGAAACCTTTCCATCCTCGAATGGAGCTCCTGTTTGCTGTTTGTGTGGGTGCAGTGCAACTGTTTTTATACGAGTAGCTCGTGAGGGGAAATGAGGGCTTTTCCTTGTCCGAATAACTGCACTCGACAGCCACGACTTGTCCGACAAAACTGTTTGTGCACAAATAGTTACCACATGCATGGACACTGAATTACTTCATTCGAGAACACGTTTCCGATGATTCTGAGTGCCGTGCAACTTCCCGCCGCGCCCTACGCGCTCCAGCGCACAGGACCAAGTTCAGAATTCTTCAGAGCAGTTTCTTAGCCCTACCAGACCTTCTCCGCTCTCTCAGGACTCTCCACATCACAGTCTCTCTCAAAATAAATCAAACACAAGGCAGAAAACCCAATGCTTAAAATTGAACAACAAAAAAAAAAAAAAAAAAAAAAAAAAAAAAACCAAACCCCCCCCCCAAAAAAAAAAAAACCCAAAAAAAAAAAAAAAAAAAAAAAAAAAAAAAAAAAAAAAAAAAAAAAACCCAAGATGAGCATCCATCGTATCCTGTCCAAGGCCCACCTTGTCAACAATACCGGCGTCCACATCCCTGGCTCCAGTCTAAACCTATCCGGCAAGACGCTCGCCATCTTCTTTGACGGCGTTGCCTTTGACGACAGCACTGACGCATTCAACTGCGAAAGCGTTGCCCCACACGTCGCAAACGGACCCAGCTACATTGTATCCGCAGAGAACGGCTTCAAAAGCGACAGGACTCTTGACGCCAGCAACATTCGCCGAGCATGCCAAGAGTGCGTGGATGCCGGCCTGGCGGACTGGGCGAAACCGTCATCCAACAACCATGGTGGCCGAATCGAACCCATCGACAGAGTCGCTGAATCTCATCTTGTATGCGACTCGCTTATCCGTGCGTGTGAGGCATCCGAGGATTTGTTTGTTGTCATGGTCTCGTTTGCAGACACGGTCGATGAATTTGAACAGCATGCTGCAAGAGTGCCCTGGTATACTGTTGGCTTTGAGGACCATGACACTGCGTTTGCGCTGCTCGATGTGTGTGGTGCGTTTGAAGGCGAGACGGAGGTGTATGTGTGGTCCGATTCTGGAGTATTGATCAACAAGCACGGCAATGCCACGTTTAAAAAGGTTTATATACCCGTCGTCTGAATTGTCTGAATACTTGAATTTAAATTCTTTTGCGCTGTCTCCCTCTCATAGAACTCCCCACCTCCTTATCTCCCCCTTAAAGTCTCTGAGCTCAGCGAATCCAACATGTCCAACAATTATCATGTCAACGAGAAACCGGCCCTCATTCTCTTTTGCGAATCCGCGACACCAGAAGAGGCATCGAAATTCGAAGCCATGCTGAACCTAGTCGCAGAAACCGTGTTGCGCGCATGTTCATCCGACCCGCCCATCATCTTTTTCACCAGCAAACACTTTTCCGAATCAAGCTTCAACCTACGAACGTGGGCCAATGTATCCATGAACCCCACTTCTCCAGATTTTCTGATCCTCGACTCAACACGCGGGAACAAGACATTTACTTCAAACGGGCTCGCTGTGACGATTGACAACTTGACTCAGTTTGTGAATGCATTCCTGTCTGGAGCTTTGAATCGCGTGATTTGCGAGAGTCCAATTCCTGGCGTTTTTGCAAACGTGAACTCAGATAAAATGTGGCGAAAGACGGTCACGATCACTACGATCAGGAACGCGGATGGAAGTACATCCAAATCTTCCAAAACTGTTTATAAACGTGTTTTTTGAAAGTGCATGAGACGCTTTTTTTATTTTATCTTTGTTTGCCACTATATATCCAATATATCCACACCCATTCTTCACACATGTGAAAGGTGTTTAGAATCCAATAAAGTGTTTACTTTTCTTCCCCCACAGTGTATCCAAAATATATCCACACCCAACACGCCGGAAGGTATTTAGAATCCAATAAAGTCGAAAGATACGCGTATACAGCGCATAATACAGTAGACGGAAATTTTAAACCGGTTGATACCTCGGGCTCGTTAACAGATCCGCCGAAGTCTCCTGCAGCACCTCTTTCCGCATAAACACTCCCCCATTCCCTGCCTTCACCGGAAACATTCTCCGCAAACTTGCACCCCACCCAAAATACCGCACAACAGCAGCATACCCAAACACATACAAAAACAGCGCAACAACATGTAACCCATGCGTCACAACAAACACTCCCACAGGAATCGAAGCACTAAAGCCACCCCACTTGGTCGCTAAATGTGTGCTCACAAGCCCTGCACCGACAAACAATGCAAATAGCGCTGATACGCGGGGATAGTATCGTTCCAGCGTTTTCCATTTACTCCGCTCAGGCAACGATGGAAACACAAACACAGCCAACACACCCACACCCGCTGTAACCGCAGCCGTCACTCCCAGAGCCAATCCCACATCTACAGTACGAGTTTGAGATTGCGTCACTCTCAAAGCGGTAAGCACAACCGCCCACCCCAACACTGCGCCCCACGTAAAGTAACTGGCAATATTAATGTTGATGATTTCGTAGATTGGGAATGGAATGTGTAGAGTTGTGACAACCTCGATACTGACTGTGTCGAGCGTTTTTCGCAGCTCGGGGTCTTGCCGGACGGTTTCGGGTGTTGAAAAGACAATGAGGTGGGCATCGGGGTCTGAGGAGCGTTTGAATATCGGGTCAAGTTCGTAGAATTGTGGGAAATTGGGCCAGACCTTGTTTTTTTTTTCATATCAGTTGGATGTGCTGTTTGATGAGGGGAAGGGCCAGTCACTCACAAACATCTTGATGCCCACAAACATGCCAAGCCGCGTAGCCACAACCAGCGCCACGATCCATCCCGCAGGAAGTCGCACGTACAAAGCCATGGGCGCAAATCCACACGCATAATACACGAAATGAACTGCGTGCGATGTAGCCATATGGATCCCATTGTTGCAGAAAGCGCACATGAACAACAGTGATGCGAAAGACAGATACAATGTGATAATCCAGTCCCATCCAGCAAACCCAGGGACATTGGAACTCCCGATACTAGGCAACAGCGCATTACATGTAAGCACAGCAACGAGTCCGTAGGCAGCAGCAAATGCCCAACTGTTGAGGAGAACAGTGATGAGTGGGATCGTTCCAAAGTCATAGAGACTAGTGCCGACTGCGACGACGGCGGAGGGTCGCTGCGAGGACTCTAGACGCTCTGCCTCAGCCTCTTCCACGGAGATGGTGCCGTTGCGGTCCGTGTCGACAGCTGAGCGCATGACGATGGCAAAGATTGTGCTGATGACAGCGTCGATAACGACGACAACGAGGGCGACGCCCCAGTCAGTTTGAATGAGTTTCATTGAGTTTGTGCGATTTTGAAATTCTAATTTGTGAGTTGCGGGGTTTGTCAAAAAGTGTTCAACTTTTTATGACCTTCAGAAATCCAGTTCGATGGCAGAGATTTGATGAATTGTCAACTATCTATCCAGAAATCAGCTCTCACGCAACCCGCCCGCACCGCCCCTGGTCGCGGAGGCTGCCCCGAGCTTCATCCCAAATTTATCTCCAACGCCTGATAGATTCCCTGCTCGGTCTATACTCTTTATTTCGTGTCAATAAATTTGGGCTGTCGTTCAGGGCAGTCCGCTAACTGTCCATGGGGATAGCCCACGGAGCGCTGGTTTTTCCATAACTGCACCCATTTTATGTGCACGAAATCACTGCCTATGCCATTGGGGTGCATCGGCGCAGGCCAGTTTGGAAAAAGGTGATCCAAACAGACGCCAAGTATCTCCCAAAGAGACAACGCGTTTTAACAACAACCACAACATACATTTATTCCACCAGTTTCACGTGATTCCGAAGTTGGACGTGACGTTGTCAAATTTATACAGCGACGTTGTGGAGCTTGGCATTTTGTCCAGTTTGGCGGATATTGTGCATGAATTTTTTGTGGATGGATCCAAGACGCGGTTGAATGTTGTTGCCGGCAGTGTTGTGGGCTGTAGGGGTACTTGCTTCTCCGAATGTTGAGCCTGCGGTTCAATTGTGTTGGATGGATGGTGGACAGTTAGTTTTGGCATGAAAAAGAGGAATGATTCTGGAATCATTTCGATGGCTATTTTGAACTTGTGCCACCATTGCAAAATCGTCGCAAAGTTTTGCGATGTGGTTGTGCCAGACTGACAGCCTTGTTTCGGCCGTGTATTCCATTGTTTCACGTAATTCTGACAAAAACGCACCTTATGCTTGCCGTCTTTAAGCTGAAGATCATTTGATGGCAACTGTGATTGCCTTCCTGGCCGCGGGTCTAACGCGTTTTGCGACTGTTGTTCGTCAAGACTGTATCGTAAACAGCGATGCAATCATTACGTTGCTCGCTGTCAACTCCACCAATGCCACATCTGACTTGGACAACGTAAAATAAATAAAAAAAAAAGCACTCAATTATTGCATGTCATCCAACAATCGCAACCGATACAACAATGGCGGCGCAGGGAGCAGCAGTAGCAACAACAACAGCAACAACATGATGGATGACCAGGCAGCCTCACTTCTGGAGTCGCAGAATGACGAGTCTGTGAATGCGTTACATGCAAAGATTCGGGCCATAAAAGGGGTTCGTTCATGGCGGCACCCCTCTCTTTTCGATTCCTATTTCCCTGGTATGCGCCCAGAGTTTTGACAGCATTCGAACCGCTCTGCGAAGAAGAATCTGGGCCAACTTCGAATCAGTCCCACTCGCCACCCACCTTCGAAAAGTCTCATCCCAATATTTCGGACGAACGCGATTCTCTCCTTCTATACCACCGATCATGCCAAATTGTATGCGACACTCAAAGCAGACGGTCTAACGCGGTCCTTGTTTGCACAGATATCAGTTGACCTACACGACAACGTGAACAATCAAAACAGGTCTGTTCCGTCCTCTCAATCAAGCATATATCTATAGCCTAACTCGCTGCAAAAACCAGATTCCTCGAAGACATGTCGCACTCATTCAACCAAGTCGGGGATGGTCTCAAAACTTCAGCGAAACGAATGCAAACGATGCTCAAAACACCGCATGGCCAGCAGACTTGTACCATGGCAGTGTTGGTTGTAGTGTTGTTATTGAGTGTGTGGGCCCTGTGGGCAAAATGGTCGAAATAAAATGGTTTTATTTATAAATATGACTACTGTTCGCTCTTGCACTCTTTTTTGACATTCGCAATTCAGGTAAATTCAGGTAAATTCAAGACAATAAAGATAATAATAGGGTCATCGTTGGAGTGTGGACACCGTCCAAAATGAGTAATTCATACGAGAAGAAGGCTGGTGTGAACTTGAGCAAGAACAGAAACGCCAGCATGCATGCCCGTCAAAGACGTGTATGAGGGTAAACTGGCAGAGGCATGCTGCGGCTGAATCGTCCGGTGCGATTCCAAAATTGAAGAGAGCACAGAAACGGTCGACAATAGATCGGAAACGCTTGCATTGGCATTGAATTCAATTGCTGACAGAAACTTGAAAAATAAACAGCATGTTAAAATGACGCGCATTTGAATCAAAACCAAGAAAAGAAGTACAAACAAACCTCAAGCTCCATGCGTGCTAATTGCCCCGACGTGATATGAACTGCACCACATACATTGGCCCACTCGTGGGTCCTCACAAGGGACACGTCCTCAAGCACTTTATGCGCCAGAAGCAGCGACACCGTAAACACTCGAAACTCAAACCCCTCACACGACACTAGCAAGTCCGATGAAACAAAACGCGACGCCCATCGCCGGGAAAATAAAACTGCAGCAGCCAGCGACAAGGCCGTACGTTCGTTGGAATGGTTTGTGGCGGTGAAAGTGGCGTTGAGAAGGCGTTTTGCAAAGAGACTAAAGGTGCGCACGTGAGGTTCTGGGAAACATAGGATTTCTTGGAATGCAACCGTTGCAGCGAGTGCGAGGCCGTCGATTGCTGTGGGGTTAAGTGGGTGGTGGCGGAGTGGGTGGAGAGTCCGTGGCTTGGTCTCGATGGGTGATGCGGTGGCCTGCCTGGACTGCTGCTGCTGTTGCTGCT
>QEAP01000260.1:8653-36964 GCA_006535975.1 Chytriomyces confervae
TTTTTTTTTTTTTTTTCGGGCTCACGATCACATGATGACTTATCTTTTGATCATATCAAAGGCTTTGTCGATGTCAAGAAGCACGTCAACAAGCCCGCAGGCCGTGCTGCAGAAATTATTACTGCCGCGATGGAATTTCGCCGTCTTGTCACAAGGTTTCTTCAACTGACACTCGCGCATATCCGAACGCACGCTAATTTTATGCATCTATTCAGCCAAGAGCTGGTACCTGATATGGCACGTAAAGCACCGCTATGTGTAAATCAGTACCGATATTTGTTCAACTCGTGTCGCATTCCTCAGAGAGGAGAGGACATTGCGCGGACTGCAGACCCTTCTGAAAATAACCACATTATTGTCATGCGCAAGAATCAATTCTACGTGCTTGAGCTCGTCGTTGACGGCCGCCAACTTTCGACCACCGAGATTGAAAGGTACTTTTTTTTCGCGTGTGTCCATCTCAATTTGCTCACGTGTACTGATCAATGTTAATCAGCCAAATCGAACTGATTTATTTCTTTGCCGGTGATCACAAGGACTTGCCGATTGGTGCTTTCACCACTCAAGACCGTGATTCATGGTTCAAGGTAACCACACCCTTGTTGTAAGCTCGTATTTCTTACCAATTCACCACAGCTCCGAGAAAAGTTTATTTCCGTATCGTCGAAGAACATGCTTTCTCTGGACAAGATTGAGACGTCTGCATTTGTCGTCTGTTTGGATGACACCACTCCTGTTACCTACGAAGAGGTGGGGTAATTTTCTCAACATTGTTCAATTCTCAATGTCTCATTTACGAAATTTTGCAGAGAGCCATGTCGTGCTGGGTGGGAGACGGCCGAAACCGCTTCTTTGACAAATCTTGCGAGTTTATTATTTTCGACAACGGAGTCGCAGGTTTCAACGGAGAGCACTCCATGATGGATGCCACTCCAACCTCCCGCATGTGCGAATTTATTCTCGAAGGGCTTGAGAAGGGCAAATTTAACCATGGTGTCTCGGCCGGCCAGAAACTGGATCCACCTCGTAAACTCAGCTTTGACTTGACTGCCAGCGTGATTCGTGATGTTCGCGCGGCGGAGGAAAAGTTTGACGCGTTGGTGGCACAGCATGACCTCAAAGTGGTCGTTTTTGAAGGATACGGAAAGAATGCAATCAAAAAACTTGGATGCAGTCCAGATGCGTACGCCCAAATGGCCATTCAGCTTGCTTACTACAAGACGTATGGAAAGTGCGTGGCCACGTACGAAAGTGCGCAAACCAAAAAATACGCGTACGGCCGCACAGAGACGGGTCGAAGTGTTTCTGTCGAATCTGTTGCCTGGGTTAAAGGAATGCAAGACGAATCACTGAGTTTAGAGGAAAAGGGGCAACTTGGTCGAAAAGCTGTCGCTGCTCAGTCTTCGTACATGGCTCTTGCTGCCGATGGTCGTGGGGTGGACCGGCACCTTCTCGGGTTGCGCTTGTTGATAAAGCCTGGGGAAAAGAAACCAGCCTTGTTTACGGATGCTTCATTTGCTTTGTCGTCCCATTGGGCGTTGTCTACCTCTCAGATTACTTCAGAATACTTTTTGGGGTATGGATGGGGCCAGGTCGTGTCTGATGGATATGGAGTGGCGTATATGATCAAGGAAGAGTCTCTGCATTTCAACCTGGTCTCGCTCAACTTGCATAATGATGTCTTCCGGTACAATTTCCTTGAAGCGCTGAGAGAAATGCGGCCAGCCTTCGAAGCGACCATTCCACCTCCCAAAAAATGAGCGTAATCTTGCTTTGATCTTTTTGCTTAAAACAGTAGTATTGGTTATGTAAGGGTTGTAGTTAACAATAAAGTACATTGAAGGGTGCAGTGCTTGAGACATGTTCCTTCGACATTTGCGGGTGTGATCCCGGCTCTGCCCGAAGCCAATGAGGAAACTGCTTTCTTTTTGATCACAAAAAAAATCAACTCCACACCAAAACCAACCAAAACATGCTCCGCACTGCGTCACTGCTCCGCAGAACCAGAGCCCCTTTCGCTTTCCGCCCCATCCGATTCATGGCGTCTACACCGGCATCAGCATCAGAAAACGTGGCATTTCCAGGCGCAATTTCCGGATCCGTGTTTACCGAAAAGATGACATTCCTGTCAGACTACCCAACCATTGCAACATACCGAGTGATGGATTCGGAAGGGGCCGTGCTTGTACCTGGATCTGAGCCACAGGTGTGAAGCTTTTCTTTGTTCTCGCATGCCACTGTTTTTAACAATTCGGCAAATGCGTCAAATCCCAGATTTCCAAAGACGAGAGCCTGAAAATGTACAAAACGATGGTCTCTCTGAATCAAATGGATTTGATCTTGTACGATGCGCAGAGGCAGGGGCGGATTTCGTTCTACATGACGCACCATGGTGAGGAAGCCACGCTTTTGGGAACTGCGGCTGCTTTGAAAAACGATGATGTCTTTTTCGGGTAAGTGAATGCGCTTTACTTTCAACTGTCGCTGACAGTCGAACATTCGTGAAAACAAAACAAAAAAAATATCCAGACAGTACAGAGAAGCCGGGTTCATGATGTACCGCGGATTCTCAATCCAGCAATGTATGCACCAATGCTATGGAAACGAAAACGATTTGGGCAAAGGCCGTCAAATGCCGATTCACTATGGATCCAAGGAATTCAACATCCAAACCATTTCTTCTCCATTGGGTCCTCAGATTCCTCAGGCTGCAGGTGCAGCGTATGCGTTGAAACGGTCAGGAAAAGATGCATGCGTGATTTGCTTCTTTGGTGATGGTGCTGCGAGTGAAGGCGATTTCCATGCGGGGTTGAATATTGCGGCTACAACGGAGTCGCCGGTTATCTTTTTCTGGTTTGTTGACGTTTTTTTGTGGTGATTGTATCGCGCTGAAACTCATAACTTTCAGTCGTAATAACGGATACGCCATCTCGACTCCTTCTCACGAACAATACAGAGGAGATGGAATCGGTATTGCTTTTCAACTGTTTTTTATTTCAGGTCATCTCTTTTTGCTGATGGATTAATTTAAGCATCGCGTGGACACGGGTACGGAATGCACACCATCCGCGTGGATGGAAACGACGTCCTCGCTGTTTACAATGCTACTCAAGAAGCGCGTCGAATTGCTGTCGAAGAGCACAAGCCTGTCTTGATTGAAGCATTGACATACCGGTAAGTACTTTGTTTGACACCTCAAGACAGCAAAGATCTTAAACATGGAAAATATCCGAACAGTGTTGGGCACCACTCCACTTCCGATGACTCTTCAGCATACCGCCCAAAAGCAGAAGTCTCCGACTGGATGAAAAAGGACAGCCCGATTAACCGGTTCCGCAAATACCTTGAAACAAAGGGATGGTGGAGCGAGGAGGAAGAACAGGCTCTGCGGAAAGCGTGCCGCACAGATATTCTCACCGCGTTTTCGGCGGCAGAAAAGGTCAAGAAACCTGCCGTGTCGAATCTGTTTACAGACGTGTACGATGAAATGCCGTGGAATCTTGTGGAACAGAAGGAAAAGTTGGACAAGTTGATGAAAAAGTATCCGAGCCACTTTGACCTGGCCGCGCATGCAGCGGAGAAGTAAATGCTGCACTCGTTTTTTGGTTTTTATCGAGATTTTATAAATATCTCATGTGGCACACGCAATTGGAGAGATCGGATAAAGCCGGAATTCAAGCTGAAAAGAAAAGGTCCAATGAACAGAATACTTGCAACGGCAGCCAAGGGCACGAGCAACCGCCACTGCTTCTCTCCAGCAGCACTCCGGTCGAATCCTTTCGTCCAATCCCGTCGCCACTTTGCGGAGCGCGTTTCGTTCCCAGGGGCGACGGGCGGTTCTGTGTTTACGGAGAAGATGACGTTTCTTTCGGATTATCCCACCATTCCGACGTACAGAGTCCTCGATTTGGATGGTAAAGTCATTGTTCCGGACCAGGACCCAAAGGTGTGTCTTGAGTGTTTTTAGTGTTTTGCGCCCAACATGTGCCGATAAAAATGGCACTCTATTTCGACATGCTCCTTCCAGCTGGACAAGCACGAATGCCTCAAGATCTACCGTACAATGATTTCGCTGAATCAGATGGACATGATCATGTATGAAGCCCAGAGACAAGGCCGAATTTCGTTCTACATGACCAACTACGGCGAGGAGGGCACGCATTTGGGCACTGCAGCGGCACTTACAAACGACGATGTCATCTTTGGGTCAGAACCTCTCTTTTTCTTCTCTTTTTCACGAAAACAATTTCACTCAAACTACCCCCGTCACAAACAACTAAAAACAGCCAATACCGTGAAGCAGGAGCACTAATTTACCGTGGCTTCTCGATCCAGCAATGCATGCACCAGTGCTATAGCAACGAAAAGGATCTCGGAAAAGGCCGTCAAATGCCAGTGCATTACGGTTCAAAAGAACTCAACATTCAAACAATTTCATCGCCACTGGGCACGCAAATTCCGCAGGCAGCTGGTGCAGCGTACGCGTTGAAGAGGGAAGGAAAAGACGCGTGCGTTGTCTGCTTTTTCGGGGAAGGTGCTGCGAGCGAGGGTGATTTCCACGCGGCTTTGAACATTGCGGCGACTACAGAGGCCCCAGTTGTTTTCTTTTGGTGAGTGTGCAACATGATATGCTTTTTTTTTAACTTGATGTGCTTTGTTGATTGATTGATTGATTGGTTGGCAACTTCCACTTCACTCCTCACAGCCGCAACAATGGATACGCAATCTCGACCCCTGCAAGGGAGCAATATCGCGGCGATGGAATTGGTAAGATTCTGTTTCTTTGACTTTATCCCTGTTCCAATTCTCACTTTATTCAAAAACAGCTTCACGTGGTCACGGATACGGAATGCACACGATCCGAGTCGACGGAAACGACATTTTGGCAGTGTACAACGTCGTAAAAGAGGCGCGTCGAATTGCGATTGAAGAACACAAACCCGTTTTGATCGAAGCATTGACTTACCGGTAAGCCCTCTCTTTCCAGTGGCACGACAAAACCGCGAACTAACTTGTGTTTGTGCAAAAACAGTGTCGGCCACCACTCCACTTCAGATGACTCATCCGCATACCGCCCCAAAAAAGAAGTATCCGACTGGATGAAACAAGACGCGCCCATCAACCGTTTCCGTAAATACATTCAAGACCAGCAATGGTGGAGCGATGAGCAAGAACTGGCACTCAAAAAACAAGTACGCGCTGAAGTCTTGGAATGTTTTGCGGAGGCGGAGAAATTGAAGAAGCCTGCAGTTTCGAACCTGTTTACGGATGTGTATGATGAGTTGCCGTGGAATTTGGTTGAGCAGAAGGAGAAGCTTGAGGCGCTCATGAAAAAGTATCCTTCGCATTACGATGCGTCTTCTCATGCGAAGGAGTAAACTTTTAGAGTGCCAACAGTGTCCGCTGAGTTTTCTTGGAAAAGTTTTTGGACATTCCACATATTAGCCAGACAGCTCAGAGAATTAATTCGCCACCGACAGTACTTACTTATTGCGGCATCAGTAGAATTGGAAAGCATGAGGTCTTTACTGGAAACGGAAAGGGGTCGAAAAAGAACAAGACAAAAAAAAACGAGCGCGTTTGATGAGATCAGACAGTTTCACTTTTATAGGCCGCGCGCGTTTGGAAACGGGTGCCCAGAAAAAAAAATCCACAGCTCCACGAACGAAGAAAGAAAAATCGACCTGTCATTCCCTCCACCAAAGTTGAAGGATGACACCCTAATTTCTCCCCTCTTATTCCTCTTTTTACGCGTGGTGCAAACCGGCTTCAACCATGGCATTCTTCATGTACACTCCCAGCTTTGCTGGGGATGGGGTGACGTGCACACCAGCCTTTTCCAAAGCAGCAACCTTGTCTTCGGCTTTTCCCTTTCCTCCAGAAATGATGGCTCCAGCGTGTCCCATACGACGGCCTGGTGGTGCGGTTCTTCCGGCAATAAACGAAACAACTGGCTTAGGCACAGATCTTGTCAAGTTGTGCTTAATGAGGTACTCGGCAGCTTCTTCTTCAGCGGATCCACCAATTTCACCAATGAGGATGATACCTGATTATCATAGTTTGAAATCCGCTTAATGGAGGAGTCATTGCGGTAGTTGTTGAAATACGGTACCTTCGGTCTCTGGGTCTTCCATGAAGACGTTCAGAGCATCGATAAAGTTGGTTCCGTTGAATGGATCACCACCAATTCCGATACACAACGATTGACCCAAGTTGACAGCAGTTGTTTGAGCAACAGCTTCGTAGGTCAAAGTTCCAGATCTGGAGACCACACCTTTTTTGCAATTTTTTGGAAATGATTTGAGGTCCACGCGCACGTTCCGCCCACACACACCCAACACGTACCAATCTTTCCCTTTGAGTGAATGTGACCAGGCATGATTCCAATTTTGCACTCGCCAGGCTTGATGATACCGGGGCAGTTGGGACCAATCAAACGGGTCTTGTCCTGCGCACGAAGAACCTTCATGACCTGATAAAGCGATCGAATCCTCGTGATCAGGCTTCACAGAAGCGATAATTTAGGTCCAACATAAAGCTATATTACCTTGACCATGTCCTGCTGAGGAATTCCTTCGGTAATGCAGACAGCCAAAGGCACCTCGGCCTCAATGGCTTCGATGATGGCCTGGGCAGCGCCTGGAGGTGGGACATAGATGACAGAGGCGTGAGCCTTGGTCTCTTGCACGGCCTTTTATGATCGAGATCATGTGATGGATTAGTTGGGTTGCCCGATTTTGACGTTTCTCTCGAAATAGCGGCTCTCACCTCCTTCACAGAGGCAAAGACGGGCAGACCCAAGTGAGTGGTGCCGGCCTTCTTTGGGGAGACACCGCCGACCATGTTTGTGCCGTACTCAATGGCCTGCTTGGAGTGGAATGTACCCTGTTGTTCGCGGGAGAAAGGGAGAGGAAAAGGCCACTATCTAGCTACTGTTTGAAGCAACCGTCCAGGTAATCGCACCTGCTTTCCCGTGAATCCCTGGCAAATGACTCTAGTGTTCTTGTTGATGAGCATGTTCGAGAAGGTGGAGTCGTAGCCACTTGTGGCCACGGAATAGCTGCGTCTCTGTGCGGCGATAGCTATTACGAGGACAGGGATGGATGGGGCTGCGATCAGCGTTGCGGGCGTTCGTCGGAGCATCCCGGGACGCACTCACCAACTCGAGAGTACATTTTCCCTTTTTTAAATGCTGCAAAGGCAGTCGATAAACACTTTTGGTTCTGGGCGATAAAGTTAAAATTTGAAAATAAGTGAGTCCGCCACCCAACTCTGCAATCCGAGAAGCGCCTCCGTGGAATGACGAAAAGAAACCTCGTACAATCGTGGGAGCATTTTAGCGGAGCGACGGGTCTTTGAAGGCCTCTTGAGGGCCCTCCGGTGACTTGGTGGGGGAAAGGCGACTCGCCTGCGGCTAATCCTTGCAGAGTGTATATGCCTGCGGTTCTTTCTCGCGGCTTGAGGCGCCGTTCATGTTCGCCGAATCGGCTGTGTTGGCCTGTTGGCTCGTTCGAATTCTCAAAATACCACTCCCATGGCGACCGTTAAATCTTGATCTTATCTGACCCGCAACACACTTTCACTCTTCCACCACCCTTTGGCACCACTCTTTCGCCCATCTCATACTGATATTATTCGTGTTTTTTGTCCGGGTTTAGCCTGCAAAAAATGGCGAGCACCCAAATCAAAATTGGGAACTACACGCTTCTCGAAACACTCGGCGTGGGTTCATTTGCGAAAGTCAAACGTGAATACTTTTTACTATTTTCCGACATCTCCCTCGTTCGGAATCTGAACACTATCGCAAAACACAAAATACCAGTCGCCGTCCATTCCCAGACCGGTCACAAAGTAGCATTGAAAATCATCAACCGAAGGAAAATTGCAAACATGGACATGGTTGCACGTATTAAACGCGAAATCCAATACATGCGCCAATTGCGACACCCACACACTATCAAACTGTACGAAGTCATTACAACTCCAACGGATGTTATTATGGTCTTGGAATACGCAGGCGGAGAACTTTTCAACTATATTGTCGAGCGTGGAAGAATGAGTGAAGAGGAGGCGCGCCGATTTTTCCAGCAGTTGATTTGTGCCGTCGAATATTGCCACTTGAATCATGTGGTTCACAGGTATGAAAATTATATTTTTCGAGGATGGGATCCCTGAAGGACTTAACGAGTTTGTGTACATTTGAAGAGACCTGAAGCCGGAAAACGTCTTGCTTGATGAATGGAATCAAGTTAAAATTGCAGACTTTGGACTATCAAATATCATGAACGACGGCGACTTTTTAAAAACGAGTTGTGGATCGCCAAACTATGCCGCACCGGAGGTGATCAGCGGTCGGTTGTACGAAGGCCCTGAAATTGATGTCTGGAGTTGTGGAGTGATTCTCTATGTCATGCTATGCGGCCGATTGCCGTTTGATGACGACTATATCCCAAATCTCTTCAAAAAAATCAATGGTGCGTTTTGCATTTGATCAGTGTTATTTTCACGAGTCTTTTTGACATTGGCAATCGTAGGTGGTATCTTCACGCTTCCATCGTACTTGACACCGGCCACGCGGTCTCTCCTGATTGCCATGCTCACGGTCGACCCACTCAAACGTATCACGATCGCGCAAATTAGGAAGAATGATTGGTTCAATGTTGGTCTTCCAGACTACTTGAAATCTGTGCGAAAACTAGTCAGCAGTATGGGGAAAGTGGATATGAGTGTTGTCGCAGATATGGCAAAGGTATGTTTTGAGTTGGCATTTTCCACAATTGAAATGCTGAATCTTGTTGTTTTCCTACTTCACCCCAGAAAATCAATTTCTCTCCTGAAGCGATTGTTTTGGCATTAAACTCGAATAGAAATAATCAGCTCAAGGTTGCGTACCAACTCATGTATGACTACAAGGTGGTCATGAAAGCGGGTTCGTGTTTTGACACGGTGTTCTTTGGCACGTCATTGGTTTCAAAATATCTGACTTCATAATGTCACCACAGCTCAGCCGTCTGGTTTCAAAGGAGCATTTCTGCTTTCAGCGGCGGCGTTTGCTCCATCTTCTCTGGTTTGAATCGATATCTCAAATTGGTCGCGTTGAATGTCTAAATTCCGAAAATATTAGTCCTCCCCGGCATCAAGCTTCACGGGCAGGGAATCAGTCTCATCGCGGGCATCCATGCGCGATGAATTCCCACTCAACTCAATTCGCGTGAAAGGGTCTCGTTTCTCCAAATGTAGGTTCTACCAGTTATTCATTAGTGATAACTGGATTCTTATTTCCCTCGCTTATTGCAGTACAAGACACGACAGTTACACCAGCAGCAGCACCAACAAAAAAATCAAAATCAAAATCAAAATGGCACTTTGGGATCCGATCTCGCAGTCCGCCGTTTGACATTATGCTCGAAATATACCGGGCATTGCAAAATTGCGGCATGTTATGGAAATCTGTAGATCCTTTCCACATCCGCGTTCGTCACGAGACTCCTGGTGGACACGTGGTGAAGTTGGACATTCAACTGTACAAAGTGGAGCACAACAACTTTCTCGTTGATTTCAAAATGAAGCCGGATGCTAGGACTGGAGATGAACCGGAAGAAGACTTGTCTGTTTTGCCAGTTGGAGTGAATGTGGTAGCAAGTGGACCTGGAAGCGGAGGGGAGGGCGGATCTTCAGCACAGCAAAAATCAAATCTGGCGTCGTTTGCGTTTTTTGATGCTTGTTCAAAGCTCATTACGGAATTGGCAATTTCTGCATAGGATTCTCTTTGTGTTGTTTGTGTTGTTAGTATTCAATCTTCCTTTTTTGGCAAAGTTGCATCTTTTTTCTTTGGTCATAAAAAACTGGCGTTGTGTACTTTTTCACTAAAAATTGGTAATGATTTCCAAATAGAAAATGCAGTAACCACCTGTCACAAGAAAGTTGCTCAAAAATACACTTTGAAATCTAGACAGCTAGCCCAAATCAAGAAAGATTGCTCTTTTTCAAAACATGCAAGCATATCCCAATTTAACAAATGTTACATGGCTGATGAGTCTTGTGACTACTACAACACCAGTTGTGCAACAAACCCAACTATATCTTTGTCAAGGATAAGAATGAATGCCAGTCGCACAAGTGCACAGGTTGCTCCAACAAAATGTACAAAGAACCTGATGTCATTGCTGCTATCCTGCAGCCAACAAAGGAAGCTGTTGTCTACAAAGCTTCTGAAAAGGGGGAAATCAACAATATTGTGGTTTATATCCAACGTGAGTACCATCATGTCCAGGGGATGCTGCTGTAGCTGATGCTGCTGCTGCTCCCCAAGCCAGAATTTACAGTTTATTCAACTTCTTTGGAGTCGTGTATGTCATTGTTTGCAAAAGTGTACTGGTTTCGCTCTCATTCATCAAAAAAGGCTGGTGAACAGTGCGGCAAGTTTCTTCCATAGCAGCCTGGTGTATGCATGCAATTAGAGAAGTAAAAAGGAACTGAAAATAGATAATCAGTCACCAGAATGCAATGTAGTCTTTCAGCATCTGCATGTTCGAAGACAGATTCAATGGTTTTTCCTGACATGAGCATTGTGTCTGCCAACTTAACTCAGCTCTGCAAGAAAGCATCAAGGAATTCTAAAGCAGGACTCTCAATGATTTCATCGTCATGACTTTCAATTGACACTTCAGTGTCTTTGCTTGATGGAGATGACACCTGGAATATACATGCATTTGCTGATTGATAAGAAAAATCCAAGCAATTAGATATGCACACGGGAATGTAATCTGGATCATCTTTGTCACATTCATCTACATCACTTTGTCACATTCATTGACATTTTCGATGATTGGTTGTACACTGCCTCGGCGCACACGTTGCAGTCTTTTACGCATGTGGCTTGGAGTTTCCAATCATTGCTCCATTCGACAAATAGTCAAATGTCTTTGTTTGCAACTTGATCACGTTGGATGCAAGCTGCAACGTGTATGCGTTCTTGAGGGCCATATCAAACACCCATCTTCGCTTATCATCCTCATCGTAAAAGCGCATCTGGCATCTCTAAAGTTGAAATGAGCGTCAGTGAACAAAAATGAAGGTGAGTTTGTCATACAAACCAATTGTTTGTGCGCTTCATCCCGTGTCCTTTTGTCGACACTGGTATTCAATGCAAAGGTCAGCTTGCTTTGGTATGCAGCCCAAATGTCATCATTGGTTTTGGCGTAGAGGCCTAGGCATACAATTTTTTCTGTCTGTCTCTGTTGGCTGTCCTGCCCATTTTCTTTGTTCAAAACAAAACTCACTAGTAGCAAGCAACCCCATTCGCAACGGCCTGTAGTTTCTGTAGGTGGCAGCGGCAATTTTTGGGGGAAATAAAAAGGTGAGTTTTTGGTTAAGGCAAAAAATATACAAGTCGCACCTTATCACTTGCTGCCTTGGCGTAATCTTGGTGCTTTGAAGCACATTCATCACAACAAAAACGATGGCCACCCGCTTCAACAAATTGCGTTCCGAGGTTACGACGGCAAGATGGAAAGTAGCAAGCAACCCCATTCGCAACAGCCTTTAGTTTCTGTAGGTGGCAGCGGCAATTTTTGGGGGGAAATAAAAAGGTGAGTTTTTGGTTCATCCAGCAGGAAAGTAAAACACACTATACCTTAGCATTCTTTGTATTCCACAGAGTATTACCACGCTGCTACTATCGTAGAATATGCAAGGAGGGTTTTGTCAGAAGACGATAAGACCAACTGTTGAAGTTGGAATGTGAGTTGATCACTGGATTATGTTTTGCTTCTGCTACAGTGTACACCTTTTATACGCCACTGTCACTTTGCAATTTGTGGTGTGAGAAATGTCAATCTGACACAATTTTCCCACGCCCAGTCGTAACTGGGAAATTAAGGAGTGTGGGACTTGCTGTTCATCGTAATCATTAATAAACAACATTACGTGCTTTATTCACATATTCCACACTGATAGCAGTTGTGACCATCTTCACATCCAAAAGAATTATGAATCCTTGAGGATTTCCAATGATTCATTCAATCAAATAGAACCAGTGATTCCCGATGTCTTGGGTTTCCTTGTCCCATTCAACTGGACTAGTCACGCATACTATTAGCAATGGATACCAGCTATCTGTTGTTAATCTGCTTGAACCACTTGTCTGTATTTTGATTATTATGACAGTCAAGCTTGATTGGTTTTGATTATTATCCAATCTGGTCAAACAAACTCCCATCAGAGAACTGATAGCAAAGCGTGTTTTGTTTAAAGAGTTCAGTGCAATAAATGTCTGTTGTGATAAGGAAAAGAAATGACAGATAGGCTGAAGTGGCTATTGACTGTCTATAATCCATTTATTTATTACAACATTCCCCCATGATAACTGCTTCGGGGTGTGGTACAAAAGAAACGGACCTTTTGCAGATGCTCAAACAACATACATTGCTTTAACTTCTTCCAAATCTTTCATTCCAACATTTTGCATGGCCTCTGTGTGTTTAGCAGGAGGTAAGGCTTTTGTGAGAAAATCAGACCACATGATTTTGGTAAGACAGTGCTCGAGGACTATCTTTCCATCTTGAATCATATGATTTACAAGTCTGTGGCATACATCAACATGTTTCACTCTATTTAGGTGCAAAGGATTCTCTGCAATTTTGATTGTAGAGTCATTGTCCTGTTTAATAAGGACATATTCCTGACCTTTGATATATGATGCATCCATTATCTGTAGAAACCAGAGACCGAGTTTCGTGGCTTCTGACAATGCATACAATTCAGCTTCAGTGGATGAACTGGCAACAGTAGTTTGCTTCTTCAAGACCCAAGCAATAGCAGAGCCATGAAGAAGGAAAATAATCCCTGATCAGGATATACGGTCAACAGAGTTCTCTGCGTAGTTAGCGTCAGCATAACATACAAGCTGGATATCTGAGTGATTGAGGAAATATTTTCCCCCAGAAACATGCGGTATTTCATTTGGGTATTTCTTGTAAAGAATTCCCTGATTCTTGGTACCATGTAGGTATTTCAGAATACAAATAAGGGCCTTCATATCTGATCGATACGGTTGGACTTGGTGTTGTGCTAATATTCCTACTGAACATGAGAGATCAGGACGTGATTTCTGAGCTAAGTAGCTCAGGCACATTATCATTGACCTATAGGCAGATGATTCTTGTTGGTTCAACAAGCCTGATTCAGTGTCATATGACCATGTCACAGACATAGGAGATTTCTTTGGTTTCCTAAGACATTAGCTCGTGGTGGAGCAACAGTTTCTTCCCAGGCTTCATTTACCTGAGTCTGTTCTCTTATCTCCCTTCGCATAGCTGCTAACCAATAACAGGCAAATGGTTGTGCTAGAGCCTCGCATAGATTCTTAGGAGAAGGAGGCAAGGTCTCCTTCTTCAGTCCTTAAATTTAATTTTAGAATGTGTGGGGAATGTCTGAACGCGAACACAAGATCATTGCATTCATCAAGGATGGAACAACCCTCGACATTAACCTCTCTCGGGAAACAAGCAATGGGGCCTTTGTTATGCAGAGTGTGCCCAACACCACTGCCCCCCGCAGAGCCAGGAGCATGGCAGTTAATTGCATGACATTGAGAATGAGTGGGAAATGCGTTGCAATGCGTTAAATGTTTGTGATTGCGGCAACGCGGACCGAAAACATTTTGTCGTTGAACATGTCTGTTTTTTTGTTTGTTTTTTTTTTGCTGAGTCATCAAATCGACAACATGGACAATGAAATAGTCAGCGCACCAACAAGACATTCCAGAGCTGAGAAGCAAATGCAGGTGATTTTGTTGCAAGTGTGATTGTGCAGAGCGAGTCTGTAAAAAGTAATAATTCAATACAACGTTCACGGACCCATTCCGAACCACCGTTCCCATCCCGCTACCATGAAAGCAATTCTTTTTCAACTTCATCGACTTCGCATTCTGGATCCACATCTTCAATTTTGATTCAAGTTGACATGCTGCTAGTATCGGCTGAAAAGACCATCGTGAACGCGGCTGGTATGGAGCACTTCTCCATGTATTTTCGATTGATTTCCAACCATCTTTCTCTAAGCACCACCTTTATTATAACAAACGAACTATAGGTATTATTGGGCTGGCGTCTGTCCCAAAATGGCTGTTTTCGCAACTTAGGCACTACACTTTCATTTTATTGTATTTGTAAAATAAAACAAAAACAAAGACCGAGGCCGAGACTGGACTGGCCCCGCCTTGCTGCCTACTTGGTATGGCGATTTTTGAGTCATATTATTTTTGTTCTTGTTGACTTGACAACTGAAAAAATGTTGATGTTGCAACCAGCCCACCGCGTAAATTCAGTCCGCTGCCCTTGAACGGGTTGGAATAAAGCAGTGGTCTCAGCTTTTTGAAGCAAGTACTTCAAATTCATGCAAAATTCCGCGCTGTGGTCCATAGTAACGTACATGACATGACTCAACTTATGAAGCTGCCACCTTTTTTTGTGCTCCAGTCACAAATATCCTCTGCCAGACTTTTTTGTTACAAGGTGACGGCGCCGACAGTCAAGAACATCACGTTCGCTGTGGATCAGGCTCCGTCTTCAAAGAAAAAAAGAACTCATCCAACTCGAACTCTCCATCATTACTGTTGTTCTTGTTTTTGCTCGCGTCTGCGATTTGAAGTAAAAGGAGGTGGGTGTTTGGCAACTGGAAACTTGTAGCTTTGTTTTTTTTTTCAGAAGATCCTCCAGCCTTGCTTTATTATCTTCTTAAAAAAAAAAGAGGGAACCAATCCGTCGTCTAACTCTCCTCATCTACTTTTTCCCCTTCTTCTTTTGCACAACCACAAAACCACTTGCAGAACTTTCATTAGAACGGGATCCTGCAGTTTCCACGCTTGGTGCATACGCGGCAGGATCATTAGATGCATCTGCGCGACGTCTGCGCATGAATTCTTCCGCAAACTTCAACGGATCGATTGCAGTGAGGCCTCCAAGTGTGTCATCACAGATCATGGACACTGTTCTTGGTTCGTTCATGGGAATCATGAGAAGGATCTGGATAAATTCGTCGACTAGTGGGGACTATAGTCAGCACAGCGTTCATCAAGCACTTAAGGAATATTGAAACTCACCTTTTACTCCAGCAGTTGTGCTACGCTCGAGTGGTTTCAAAGCTTGACGCGTCCATTGTAAAAAACCCACCGACGGACCGCCATCTGCTGGTCGAGAGGAAGGCGCCTTCACAGCGGCTGCAGCAGGCTCAGAATAAGGTTTTGGAGGGGCAGCGGCCTTTGCAGTAACAGCAGAAGCTGGCGTGACAGCTGCGGGGGTAGGCTTGGGTTGAACTTTTCCAACCACATTCCAACCAGATGATTGCTGGAACAAGAATAAGAACCCATGGTTTAAAGAGTGTGATAAGGTAAATACTCAACTGCAGCTTTAGGAACAGCAGGGACAGAAGGAGCGGGGAGACCCGTGCGAACTGTAGCAGGCGGAACGTAACCGCTAGTCGGCGCAATGTAATCTGCATAACGCTTTGCTCCTCCAACAACACCAGCCGAAGACGCTCCAGACACGGTCGCAGCAGCAACTTCCTGAGACTTTCTCTGTCTCTCTTCTTCTGCCATGATATCCGCGAGTGTTGGCTTCTTTGCCGCCTGGCCAGCAGTCCACGCGGTACCACCTCCAGCAACAATCGCACTATTGGCTCCCTGCTCAGCAAGTGCTTGCGCTTCAGCCATCATCTTCACGTGAGCCTTGCGCGCCCTCTCACGCTCCTTGTGCTCAAATTCGCGTTGCTCAAGTTCCTGAATTTCCTTCAAGCTGAGCTTTGGTGTATTTTCTCCAGAGCCCCAAACAGGAAGAGGCGCCGCTTCGACTGGCGTTGTAACTGGCTCGGAGAGGGATTCCGCGGGGGAAAGGGCAGATGCAGCAGCTTGAGACACGGCCGCTGCCTTTTTCAGGGGTTGGGATTTTTTCGGTTTGACCTTTTGCTGCTTGGCCACGGCTGGCTCTGGTTCGACCACCTCTGCGGCATTTGCAGAGACTGATTTCGCTGGAGAAATAGCAATGGGCGATTTGGAGGGTTCAGGAGTTGGAATTCGGGGAATAGCAACTTGAACGGGTTCGGGCTTCAGTTCCGGTTGAAATTGAGTTTCTTGAGGAATCTCAACAAAGTCTCCTGTTGGTGTTGGCTCGACCGGTTGAACAGAATGCCATGCAGATGGACCCACGCTTCTGGTAGGAGATGCAACCACATCCGATCCACCTCTTTGAAGTGATCCAAACTGAGGAACGACCGAGAATTGCGAAAACGCGGGCTGAACGTGTTGAGAATCCAGGACCGTATTGCCGTAATTAGTTGGTTGTCCATACGCTAAGTCCGGCGCCCCAAATGACGAGAATCCCAGCGTAGCGCTTCGAATGGGTGTATAAGACGCATTAATTCCAGTGTCCAGCCCACCCTGAGCAGCCCAGTTCTGTGGCGTCACCAAGGACTCCACATCTCCAAATCGAATTCCACTGACTCCCCTGGAAACGCCAGTTACCCCTCCTACGTAGTCATTTCCGAGGAACGAGGTGGGAGTGGAATTGTAGCGTTGAGGAGCAACACTGGCAAAAGGGCTGTATCCGGTTCCAACTCCAACTCCAAATGCAGAATCTTTTTGCGATAATCCAGGAGTTCCTGGCGCTGCTGACTGCAAACGGAACCTGCTTTGTTCTGCCTGCTGAACGAGAGTATTGTATTCGAAGGAATCGGAATCAACAAATGGACGGTCGCGTCCAAAGCGACTCAAAAGATTCGAAAGTGGTTCGTACAAGAGATCTTTCTCTCGTTTGATGGGAAGGTCTTCGGAGAAGAAGCTTTTGGAGTACCAATCCTGCATTTGGTCCGTCGAAAAGGGGCCTGTGTTGTTGGTGATGTTCAGAGTGCCAAGGTCTCCAACTCGCAGAAAATCAAAAATTATCACCTTGGGTGTTGCCCATGGGATCCCGATAAAACCAACTCGAGGGCACGGCATCAGGAACCATGCCAGGGGGAGCAATGAGGCCACCACCAAGACCCGAATTGACCCCAGTCCCCCTTTGTCCAACTGAAAACTGATGTGGTTCAGCCGTGAGAATGGATGAGTTTCCAAATGCAGAGTATGGATCTTCAGATGCAATGGACAAGCCTCCAAAGATGTCCGACAAAACTCCTATTCAAATTTCAAGCATGAGATCTACAATGCTAGCCCGAGGTAGAAAATAAAATCTCACCGCTTTTGCCGCCATCCATTGACATGGTCGAAGGTTGACGAAGGGGAGATGATGAAAAGGATCCAGACCCGAGAATGTCTACTCCGGAGCCTTTCTTCTCCAAGTAACTTCTCAGGATGCCCTTTTCGTCCGAGACAATCTGGATGAGAAGCTCGTTAGATTATTTCAATGGCAGTGTCACAATGTTGGTACGTACACTGGACTCGTCATGGACATTGAGATCAGAGGTTGATCGATCTGGAGATGCATCGCCGTCGTTTTTGCGTCCTTTTTTAAGTACAGGTTTCAGTGCAATATTGATAGCCCTATTCAATTCTGTGCAGTACCAAGATTTCTATCGGACGCTCCTAAATAACAAAGGGATACAGATTAGCGCCAGAGTTTAATCCGAGTTTACCATCGAACATTGACGCCGCGCCAAAAACGTGTCTCGAAGGACCAAGCTTCCAAAATACAGGGATGAAGGAGTGAATGCTTACGTCGAACGGAGCCTCCTCGCCCTCCTCGAGAAGATACAATGTTGCGTTGGTATCCCCCTTTATCATCTACGCTGCGACCGCTGTAGTTTCTTCTCGGTCCAGTCTCACTGTTGACAGAGCCAAGAGAGAGTATCTGAATTGAGGATCAAAGGAAAAGGGTGAGAATTTAAGGCTGCAAATACAGGCAAAGATTGCAAGTGCTTCAGGCAATCAGTAACAGCAGGACGAGGAAAAGGAGACGAACACAGCGATGAAATCAAATAGGAAGCAAAACGAAAAAAATAAAAACAGCAAAGGAAAGAGAATAAAACAGCAGTCGAGCGAGAAAATCACCTTCTTTTCAAGCTCCGTCAGTGGCAGATTCGCCATTGGTTCCAGGGCAGCAATTGAGAAGATGGACAAGTTGGGGTCCAAGTCCGAGGGCGGGCTGGCTTCGTGGTCGAAGCGGGCGAGGAGGGCCTCACGACTGAAGCGGATCTCTTTTGGAGTAGACCAGTTCGAATTCATGTTTGAGTTCGCATTTGGGTGGGCGGCGTTTGCGTTCGAGAGCACGTTCATTTTGCTGAGTGTTCGTTTTCACTTTGAGGAAAGTTATTTATCAACATTCAACACAAAAATAATGGAACACCGAAGAAAACTAAAAACAACGTTTGCCCATTATTTTCTATCACAACGGGCAATCATATTATTGTGGAAGAATTTTGAGTCGACATTCTTGCACAAGAATGCGAAAGTCTTGTGCCAGAATGCGTGGCAACTCTTGTGGAAGAATGCAGGGATATTCTTGTGCAAGAAGAGAAATAAATCAATTGGCAAGAATGCAAGAATATTCTTGTGCAAGAATGTGAAGACCATTGCATTCTTCCACAAGAATGCGCTGGATTCGTCCGCAAGAAATACAATGAAATTGATCTACAAGAATTTGTTCTTGCGCATTCTTACACAAGAATGCGCGTGTATCTGAAAACAGATCCAAAAAGAATGCGCAAGGGAATGAAAAGGGTCAAGACAAGAAAATACCACCTGAACATGTAATGGAACAGACAAAGTTGCATTCTGATGATGCCAAGGCGCATGGAAAAAGTACCGACCGCGCGACAGAAATAGTGTCTTTATTTGACAAGTGTTTGACACTTTGTTGAGGCGCAAGAAGATACAGATGTGATCGAGCAATTTGAATAAAGCTCATGCCACAACATAGGCGTCCTGACTGATAATGCATAGAGGTTGGCTGCTGGTTGATGCTGCGACTGATGTTTTACGAATCACAAGGAGGTTGCGGTTGAGATTGGTTGATTTGGAGACGTGAGACGTGTGGAAGGGTGTGTCGAGATTAGCTGCTCGTTTGTTGCCATTTCTGATGCAAGCCTGGGTCGGTACTTGCAACGCTGGTGCAGTTGATTCTGGAAGAAATCTGACAAGACATGTTTCCAGCGATGTCGCTCCACCAAGTACGCGCTGAACCGCTCAAGGTTGGATGAAGTCATCCTGGCACTATGTCTCCTGAAGATGCGGAGACTCTGTGCAATTTGCCCGAGCGCATAGAATTGGCCGTGTGTAATTGTCCGGACGGTCTTTCAAGCGTAATTTTGTTTATCTGTCTGTCAGCGTGTGCAAGGCGTGCAATCGGACGTCCTCAGGCCCGTCAAAGTGTAAATTGACTGAGTGTTTCTCTCCGGCTTTGATAGAATTTTGTTTGAGGAGGTACCTGTCAGCGCTGTTAAGCAAGCAGGACAGATCAAGGTCGAATTGTTTGCACTTTTACAAATTTTAACAACGAATAAAAAGCCATGTCACTCCGCTTTGCAGCCGCACGCACGTCCCTGCGACCCACCCTCATGCGACCAGTCCAATTCAACCCACTCAGAGCCAGGTTCTCCACAGACGCTGCTCCTCAAACAGATGCCCCAAAGGAAGCTGCGAAGCCAATGGACGAAGCTGTGATTGCCGAGAAAGACAAGCAAATCTCCGATCTTCAGGTTTGCGCATTGGCGAATTAACGCTGTTTACGGGTGTTCCAATCTCCCCTTTGTTTCTTTTCGTAAGGATCTGTACCGGAGGTCCCTCGCCGACATGGAAAACATTCGCCAGCGCACCAAAAAGGAGGTTGAAAACGCATCATCGTTCGCAATTACAAAGTTTGCCAAAGACCTTCTCGACACGGCGGATGTCCTCGAAATTGCGTTAAAGAATGTCCCTCAGGCCGAGCGAACGAGCGATGCCAACAAGAGCTTGAAAGACTTTTACTCGGGAGTGTCCATGACTCACGATAATCTGATCAAGACCTTCAAAAGGGCAGGCGTTGAGCCGTATGGAGAAACTCTCGGCGTGAAATTTGATCACAAGTGAGTTGGCATCGATCGAGCACTTAGATTTCTCATCATTTATCCGCTTTCGCAACAGCCTGCATGAAGCCGTCTTCCAAGCTCCCGTTCCTGGAAAAGAACCTGGCTCCGTCTTGGAAGTTCTGAAGCCTGGATATATGATCAAGGGTCGTGTTCTGAGAAACGCTCAAGTGGGCGTTGTCACCGAAAGCTCTTGATTGCACTGATTCTTTTTCCTTTCCTTTCCTTTTTCATGTTGCATGTCGTTGAGGACCCCGTTACTACATGGTGGTCAGCCTCAAGTTTTTTTCACACCTGTTGACCGCTGCTTGATATTTTTATGGATGTCTTTGAATTGATGAGGTGGGGGTTTTGACTTTCAGTGCGCATAAACTGCAACTGCCACTACGGGTCAATAAAGTACAATTATAATCGTAAAAAACCAAACAACAACAACACGTTCTCTACTCTCTCAAAGGCGATCGACTTCGTGAGTCGCTTCTCGTCTTTCCCTTCCGGCCACCCAACAAACTGCCCAATATATCTCGCTCAGGATTCTTTCGACCCGCCGACTGGGAAGGTGGAGCCCCACCAACTTGCTCAATGCTCTGTCCACTTCCAAGCGTCGATACCGAACCTTTATGCATCTCCAGTTTACTTGCGGCAGCGTTTTTCTCGACTCCCTTGCGCGCCGCCACATTCACATCCGCATGCACAGGCAAAGGCGGTGTCGAGAAAATGTTTCCATTGCTTTTCAAGTTTGTGAGCGACGCCAGTTTGTCCGTCGCACCCGTCGCCGACGACGCTGCGGCAGACAGCGTATTCACGGTCTCCTTTGCAATGCTTGATTGCGTCCCAGCCCTTTTACTCCGCACAACAACCGTGTCCCCCATTCCAACACCGCCCCCGCTGCCCCCACTCCCACCAAACGCTTTACCAGACCGAATCGCGCTAATCAAGTCATCCAAAGGTCCATCCGCTGAAGAAACACCCGCTCCCGAAGGTCCCGAAGAATCCTTGACTCGAATGATTGCCTCCCGCTTCTTTTTCCGGCGCTCCTCCATGTTCCGTTTAACTGCCTCCTTCTTTTCATCTTCAATCAATTTCGCGGCTGCCATTTCGTTGTCCAACTTTGCAGCATTGAAGGCATTCACAAAAGCGCGGAACGTTCCGAAAAACTCTTCAGGGGTGGTAGTTTTGGGGTCCTCGCCGTATAAAAGGACCATGGTTTCAAATTCTTTTTCGGCGGCTTTGAAGCGGGTATCGACCATTTGGTATGACGCAAACGCGTTGGTGTAGAAGGCTGTGAGAGTTGCATAGAAGGCTTCGCCTGTAGGGTCCTTTTCGAGTTTGATGAGTAGCCCTTTGATGCTGTTGAGGTTGTCGCGGATCGTGGTCACGATTTGGCGGATTTGTGGGATGGTGACTGTGGAGTTTTTTGTTCATTGTTTAGCACCTTTTTTCGCGCCAATGACTAAGATATAGTAAGTTTACCTTTGGCTCCATCGTCCACGTGCATCAATTCATCTTGGAATCCAATCACGTCTGGGAACTTTTTAGGAAGAATTTCTGTGAGGTAGTGCAGAAGCGTGTGTTTTCGTGAAGAGATGGACGATTTCGTGTCCGCCAGCTGTCGTGATTTTCAAATGCGATTGTTGAGCATTCATACTTTCGAGTTTATAAAACAGTGAGAGAGAGGTACCTTCAAGATTGTGTTCAGTTTGAATCCATATGCGCCTCCTCGCTGTCCAGAGTTCATGTAATTTCCAAGCGCCAGAATAATCTTTTGGAATCACAAAACAAACAGGGTCAGAACTCGACCAATCACGCAGGAAAGAAACAGAAAGGCTGAAACTTACAGTCAACATTTCCTTAAACTTTTTACTCTCCTTCACATCCTCGGTGGCTGTCTTCAACCATCCAATCATATTCTCCACATCATCCATCAACTCTTCATAACTCGCTTGGAAATACATGGCCCTCAGTTTTTGCTCGTAATGCGAAACCCCACTCATTGCCTGGAAAAACTTTTCGGCCACAGCCAAGTTTTCAACCTCGTTTTCGTATTGTTTGATGGATGCAATTTCGTCGTCGGTCGGTACGACTTTGAGGAGCTCGTTGATGACAAATTGTTTCAGGGTTGTGAGGTCGCAGGTTTCGACAGCTTTTGCGATTGTGGAAGGGCTCATTTTGATGGCTTTGAGCATAATGTCTGATGCAAACGGAATTTAGCACCAGCACAAAAACATTGAAGTAAATTTGTACAAACTTGTGTTTTGACTACGCTTTGAATCCAAGAACGTTATTTCCTTGCTGCCAACAACTGCATTCCATGTGGTTAGTTTTTTTTGTCGGCACACCCAACCCTCACATCCGACCCTCACCAATACTCTCAGAACTTCCTTTCGACGCGTCCCGCTTCATTTCCTTCAACTCACGAGCAGCAAACAAGTCTTCAAACTCTGAGTAAGCATCGCGCAACTGGTCATGCACTTTGGTATCGTCCAGAGTTGCGAAAATCGTTTCCTTGATTTTGATTGGAGGAATTTTCGTCCAGTTGAGTGCTTTTAATGGCTTGCTGCTTAGGTTTGTGGGTTTTGGGGGTGGCAGCTGCATTGCGAAGCTTGGGGATGCTTTTTGTGGAGAATTTAGTTGAACAACAAACAAAAAGAAAAAACAGCAGATATTCTGACCCATTCCAGGAGGCGGAGGCGGTCCACCAGTAAATGCGGGTAACGGTGGTGGAGGTGGTCCACTCCCTGTCGCATATATAATTAGATTCAAATCTTCAAATGCTGCCAAAACAATCTTTCTGCACCCATAAACGGTGGTGGAGGTGGTGGCGGACCACCTCCCATCATAGGTGGCGGTGGAGGTGGAGGAACTCCGCCCATCATGGGTGGCGGGGGCGGTGGTGGTCCTCCACCTATCATCGGCGGCGGAGGAGGAGGAGGCCCTCCACCCATCATCGGCGGAGCAGGCGGAGGCGGTGGTCCACCCATCATCGGGGGAGCAGGCGGTGGGGGTGGACCCCCCATGAACGGAGGCGGGGGTGGTGGTGGGGGTCCTCCTGTAAGACAAACAATTTTGTGAGGACAAAATAAAATTTTAGCAAATTTTTTGGAAATGATTACCCATCATCGGGGGAGGCGGAGGTGGAGGTGGTCCGGCCATGGCGGGTGGTGGTGGCGGGGCTGAAAAGAAGGAGTCGTTCAGCAGAGGGACGCAACGATTACACAAAAGAAACAAACGTGGTGCTCCTGCAGTCTTTCCAGGCGCATGGCTCGCTTCTGCCAATTCTCTTTTAGCAGCATTCAACTGGATGGTCAAGTTCCGAATTTCTTCATCCTTCCTTCCATACGCTGCAACAATGCAACAAGCGAAAAACATCATCCGTGAGTTCATATAATGAGATAATAATAAAACAGCGTCGCCAGAATACCGGAATCAGTTGCAACAGAAGCTGCCTTCAGATTGTCAATGTCCTTTTCCAATTTGCGCGACTTTTCGTGCGCTTTCCGAAGCTTTTCCTCCAACTCGCGCGACTTGTTTGGGTCACTGAATTCGTTGATGATGCTTCGAATGTCCAGTTCCATGAGAGATGCCGCTGGATCGGCGTTTTCGGAATTTTTCTGAAGCGTCACTTGCTGAATGACTTTATCGATAATGAACATGTATTTCATCCTAAAGAGTTTGCGAAATTGAGAGGTAAGCTATCAGTGGGCGAGGATAATATGATAAGTCGCGTCACTTTTGAAACGGGTTCGTGGGCAGGAGCGCCAGATGCTTCAAGACAGAGTTGAAGGGTTCCAAACAACTGCTGAATTTCATATTTTCGTAGAGCACGTCAAACAGATCCGGGCTGCTGTCCAGATTACAAGCGTCCGTACTCAGCCGTTGGAACAGCTCTTCTTCATCAGCTTCGAGTCCTGCGATCCAGACGTCGATCTGAGTTTGAAGCAGCTCGTTTTCGATTTCTCCAATTTTCTGAGATTGAACATTGGTTATGAAGACAACAGTCGGTATTCCAAAAATGCGAGACCCACATCAATCAGTTGCATTAAGCCCAGATGAAGAAACTCATAGCGCAGGTGCATTCGAACCTCCAGATTCACTCCTGGTCCACCGCAAATTACGGCATTGATGAAAGACATGCATGCAACCTGAATCAAGCATAAACGCGACATCAGATCTTGAACCCGCTGTCGAAAGTTTAAAGACATTAAAAATACCTGCAACTCCTTCTCCTGCGATGAAACCCCCTGACAACTGAGCCACAAACTGGACACCACCGCTTCAAAACGAAACCGCAACGCAGCCGTATCCGCCAACGCGTCCATCCCTTCAAGCACACACTTGTGCCCTCCCGGAATCAAACAAACTGCACCAAATATTTCGAGAACAAGGGATCGAGTTCGATAGCTGGGGGATCGCAGAGACAGAGCAATAATGTTCATGGATCCTTCATTGTCAAGAACAGCGGATAGACCGATTTTGTTGTTCATGAGCGATTTGAGACATTTGATGTAGAGTTCTTCGAATTCGTCGTGTCTGCGTGAGATGGTTAAGTTGAGGTTGTGCTTGGACAATGGACCTGTGTGAACAATGGCCGCACCTGTTTTCGAGCCCCAATGTGCGCAGATTCGAGAGTAAGATGGAGAGCCCTCCGTTGTCGATAAAGTTCGAAATCCATCGAATGGGTCGCGATCGCAGTGACACGACCAAATCTGTGAGCATTTCCTTGTCAGGGTCCGAGCCCAATTTCCTACCCTCACAAGCATTAGGGCAATTGGTCATAACGAAGACAAACCACCGCACCTGATGTCTCCAATCTCTTGTTGTAGATCACGAGCGGCATTGTCTCTGTATCTGTCGCCGAGATGTTGTTGCAGCATGATCCACTTTCGGTCAGTCGAGAGAAGTCGCAACACCTTCTTCTTGTCCTCAGTGAGATTGAGGTCCTCCTGATAACAGTTGTAATTGGTGAAGAAAATCGGGGATGAAGAAGGAACGTCAGTCAGTATCGAAGCAGATTCGTCGTGGCACTCACCATCAGCAGATCAAGCATCATGTTGATGGCCGCAAGGGGTGGTTGAGGGACTTGCTCATACAGAGCTGTGAAAGACTGAGTCGATGCATTGGGACCGCTGCCTGCGCTGGCGCCGTTCGAGGGCGGGGACACCAGCAGCGATGTTCTTTTCGACATGGATTTATAAACACCAACTTTCAGTGTTGCGACTCAATGCATTTATTCCACACACATCGAGCTCCTTCCTGACACCGATTGCACAAGTTTATTCCCCACTTCTTATTCGCGACGAGCACAACGAATGTCCTTGTACTTCATCTGGAACTGTGAATATATGCAAGAACATGAAAAAACAGTGAAAATAAATAAAATTAGTAAGTCAGTGGGACACTTCGCAGGGATACAGATGGAATAGTGGCGATGAGTAACAACGTCGCAGATATTCGATGAGTGGAATTTTCGGTTTTTGAAGGAATTTCGCTGAAGCAAGCCATGTGGACATCCAGACAGAGAGGTCTCTCAGATCGGGATACATCAAGAGAGAGAAATGATCGATTCCAAATACGAGGAGATTCTGCAGTACGCACCGATTTCGCGGCAGTGCCAGCGTAGACAAAGGCCGGGAAGGCAAGGACGAACCAAAAGACATGTTTCGTTGTTCTCTTTGTAAGTTTAAAGTGCTTTGCGGTGTTTTCCTGCATGTGGAACCATTTCTCTGTGACATCTGTCAGTGTTGCGGTTGATAGAGACAGCGTCAAGGGTACTCACCAATGGCGGGGTCTGCAGTTGGGCACGGAAAGGAAGAAGAGGTAAGTCATAGCCAGCTACCATGCAAGATCGGACCAACCATGCAAGATGTACGGTCCGTGTCCTCCAGCCATCTTTGTAGTTTTTGGTTTGTATTTATTTACGAACTTGAGAAGTCATAAAATAGTTGAACGCAATGCTTCTGGATCGCCGCAAGTCCCTGTTTCCGTCTCTGGCGGCTCCATCGTCATACTTTGACCGCAAATACAAGGTGAGAAATATTGCCGGGCATGGGGGGTCGCGAGTTGATGTGCCGTCGCTGGAATATTAACACCATCACACAAACCAACCAACCCAAACAGGGAACACGCCAAGAATACTTGGCCGCTCAAGATGCCTCAGCCACGCTGTATATTGGAAACCTTTCGTTCTTCACGACCGAGGAGCAGATCCTCGCACTCTTTTCGAAGGTTGGCACGGTTAAGCGTATCATTATGGGGCTCGACAGACAGCGGTAATGCATCCCTTCAGCTTGAATCAAATCATTGCTCAAGCATTCCAATTTATTCGCAATCCGTGTTATGCGCACACCAGACGCACACCATGCGGTTTCTGCTTTGTCGAATACTTTCACCACAAAGACGCCCTCCTATGCATGCAATTCATCAACGGCACAAAACTCGACGACAGACTGATTCGAAGCGACATTGACCCGGGCTTCACCAACGACAGACAGTACGGGCGTGGGAAAAGTGGAGGGCAAGTGAGAGACGAGTTCCGAAAGGAGTATGATGCGGGTCGTGGAGGATGGGGTGCACAAGACTTTGATGCGTATGAGAAGCAGCAGGAGCAACGGCTTGCGAAACAGACGGAGACGTATAATAGCAGTGGAGCTGGCGTTCCGATGGGTGCACGCGATGATTATTACTCGGGTATAATAATTGATTCTCGAGATGCCTTTTGTTGGTATCAGCTCAACTAATTTGGGTTTGCCCTCGACAGCAAATCAATCCATGAACGCAAACAATGCATCCTTTCCTTCGTACAGAAGCAAGCGGAGAGACAGAGATCCCGAAGAGGAGGACGGGGACGAGTTTGGACGCTCACGGCCGGTATGTTATTGTTGTGTTGGTAATCTTTCCTGTCCGTCGACTGACTCTGCGTGTCTTCGAAAGAATCCGCGCTTTCGCCCTGAAAACGAGGATGAGTAAAAGTTGTTGTTTGTGTTCTCCTTTTTGGAGCAATGTGAATAAACATGACAAGAACCAAGCGTACTTCAAAGGCGCAAATTTTGCCATGGTAAATGATGCCCGACATAAACAAAAGCGAGTCGACGAGGACCGAGGGAGGCAACGAGCGCTCGGAGCATAGCCCAAATTAAAAGTGTATGGAAGAAGGCCGAAGCAGTTTCAGGCTTCTTACTGCATTTGTAAATGTTGCATTTGTGTGGCGATGAGGGCACAGGGAGCATCCCATGATGGCATACATGGCAGAAGCACAAGCCTCATAGAGACACGGCTGGGGATGGGGAGATGACGCAAACGCCAGCGCAAGGAATTGCAGATCACCAGAGTTTAAATAAAAGGGCCAGCCAGGACCCTCGTTTTTATTCAAATCGGCACACCTCTCTCCATCATACCACAACCTTGCTGTATTGTGCATTAGGCAACCGACACCCTTTGCTGACGTGGTCCAACAGAAAGCTTTTTTCTCTCCTTTTTCTCCCAAATACTTTAAATCCAAGATGGTCACATCAACACAAATCGCGCTGGCAGCAGGAGCCTTGTTTGCGGGATATGCCATCTACTTTGATCAGCGAAGACAGAGAGACCCCGAGTTCCGGCGCCGACTGAGTGGGTAGCCTTGACCACATATGCGGATGCAAAAACTCAAAACATCTTCTCCACCCCCCCATCTTCACTGGGCACCGAAAACTTGAAAAACCAGAACACGACCGTCTCTTGGCTCGTAAGATGCAGGAACAGGATCAAAATGCGTCAGCTGGCATGGAAGAAGCCGCCGTCAAGGCTGCCATGGAAGCCCTCGGACTCAACGACGACAAAATTCCCGAATCTGAGGCCGAAAAGCAAGCGTATCTGACTCGTAACTTGCAATTGGGCGAGCAGTTCTTGAACCAAGGTGAGAGCTTTGTGTTCTTTTTTGCTTCTTCTTTGTCGAACTCAGGTTCTTTGTTTTCGTTCCCATCAAAAGGTCCTTCGCACTTCAAATTAGCCGCAACATGCCTGTTCCGGGCTCTTAAAGTGTACCCTGACCCAATCAAGTTGCTCATGGCGTTCCAGGAGAGTGTCCCTCCCCCAGTCCTGGATCTGATTATGCAGATGATGGCTGCTGAGACTCCTGGTGCTGGCGCTTCTTCAGCTGCTCCAAAGGAAGAGAAGGTGAGCGACATCTGTTTGGGTTGGGTTTTCTGGTTGTTACCTAACTGTTTTGCTTTTTCATGCGCAACAGATTCAAGAGATTCTCGACTGAGCAAAACTCTC
>QEAP01000261.1:0-30835 GCA_006535975.1 Chytriomyces confervae
ATATGCAGTTGAGAATAAGAAGATAATGTTGGGTATCGCCTTTATTGATACATACAACTGCCATCACTTGAAGCTGTATATTCAACAATCCCCACGATTCACGGGCCCTGCCACCCAATTTGTGGTGATTTCACCCCCATGTGAAGGCTGGCTGTGCCCAAAAGTGGAGATTTCCCCTTAAAGTCGTGACAAACTGTTTTATGTGAAAAGGGTATAAATAAACATCAACTTGAACTATTACTCAACAGAACCAACTCAGACAATTCGCAGGTTTGGGTGCATTGTACAGACACCATGTTGGAGTAACACCCCCACTCCCATTCCAAGCAGGTTGCCGGAAAGTGTTGAATGAAATAGAAGGATGGCACTGCAGAGAGTCAGGCACATCCAATGAAAAATAAAACTGATGGATAAAAGTGGAATGAAAAGGGTGCATATCCACAGGAAAAGAAAGCAGATGTAGAAGGGGTATGAGAAGGCTGGGTCACAGGAAGGGAAAGAGATCAACAAAGGAAAAGGGTGGGCAGGTCAACAGCACTAGGATGGAATGTGATGGGAAACTGGCAGACAAAAGTGGAATGGAAAGGGTGTATGACAAGGCTGGGTTGCGGGAAAGGAAACACATCAGCAAGGTGGAATGGAAATAGATCCACAAGGTGGTAAAGAAAAAGGTGGGTCACAGGAGAGGAGATAGATCCACAAGATGGTATGAAAAAGATGGGCTGCCCATAGGAAACAATAAAGATGCACAAAGTGGCAAAGGGTGGGTAGATCAACAGCAATTGGATGGGACGTGAGGGTAGGCAGTCCCATTGAACAGCAGCAAAACTGCCAATTCAGAGCAGCAATAAACGCGAAAAGAACAGAGGCCACGCTGGCGAAAACTTGGAATGAAGCTGGTGGCTTGGGATGGATTTAGCTGCGTTCTTGACAAGCTTATTTACTGTCACACACACCAAGTTTCAAAGAACTTTCATCCTCATGATCTTGCACAGCATTTTGACTGACAACAATTTTCAGGAACGCGTATCCAGCCATGTTCCAGAAACTAACACGCTGAGACAAGTTGTATCCACATGTATGAGTCGGCTAGAATGACAACGACGGCAGTGAAATAAAAAAGATGCCGACAATTCCTTGGATATCTGCGAGCAGGGTGCTACTCACTGCGCAGTGCATCGAGTTTGTTTTGACGATAATTTTTGTTTTGAGAACCCCACCCACCCAGCTTTTTTGCTTGCAGAATTTAACTGCTTGGATTTTACCTTCGCGCTGAATGTCACGCGTGCGAATGACCAAATCTTCGGCTTGGAAGTTGAGCATTTTGTTTTCCCTGTATTTTTGGATATGGTCGGTTTTGGTGTCTGCCTCAAGATTCTGCAGTGATATTGTGTCACTATTCCAGCGCGTGGATTCCTTTTCTATGTTCCTGCACAATGTACTGAGGAGTGTTGCCTGGTTTGTGGCCGTGCGATGCTGTGAGATATACTGTACGCATGGATGGATATAGGATCTTGAAGGAGAAGGTATTTGGACGCGTGATTGCTCTTGCCTGATTTCCAACTCACCAAACAGCGTTGCTGGCATTCTTTGAACTAAATTGTTTCTTCTGACAATTTCCTTTTTACACGAAGCACTTTAATTTGAACAATTCTTGACAAGGACATCGACCAACTGTTGAAAAGGCGGCTCAAAGAAATGATCCTCGTCCGCGATTTCAAAGTACTGGTTCTTTGGTGCAAGACTCTGTGCCACACGTCTCTGTTCCTCAATCGGCACAAGAGAGTCCCTTCCACCGCCAAACTGGACAATGAACCCGCAGTTGCGCTGGATGCCCTCCCAGTCCCACCCACCGTCAAAATACCCAGACGCTGCCTCACCTTCATCACCAAGCGCGTTATCATACGCTGCCACGATCACAATGCCCTTTACTGGAAACTCTTCGGCGTATCTCAGCGCCGCTACTGCGCCTGACGAGTGTCCGACAATGACTGCATCGCTGTTGCATCGCATGTTGTTTTGAATGTGCGGGATCCAGACGCTGCGTTTTGCGCCGTTAGGATCGGGCATTCCGTATGGACCTGTGGGATGCACGTAGTGAGTTGTCTGTCCCACGAGCATGAGATTGCTGTGTACCAGGCATCACCACGTCAAACAGATCCGTGTCTTGCAGCGCCGCTTCAGCCCATCCGTAGAAGTTGAAGCCAGAAATGTCGCCGCCGCAGCCGTTCCCAGGCACAATCAGCACCCGCGTCTTGCTCATTTTACAAAGCAAATAAATTCAAAAAAATAAATAAAATCGGAGACATGTCGTTTTTGCGCCGCTTCACAGCCGACGACCTGTTCTCCTTCAACAACATGTAACTGCAGCTTCGAATCAACATACAAATGCCCTGGAAGCTGATGACGCATGCTCTCCAGCAATCTGGACCCTCTCACAGAGACGTACAACATCTCGTTCTACCTGGGGTACCTCGCGCAGTGGCCAGACTACTTTGTCATGGCTCAGTCGGCATCAGAGGCACGCATGGGATACAGTTGCGTTGTCTTTGGATTTTGGCTTTTGGATTCAAAAGCTGTGACGTTGCGCTTACTCTTTGTTTGATCTTTCACAGTCATGGGCAAGGCTGAGGGCGATGGAGAGTTGTGGCATGGACACGGTAAGTATTTGTTGTGTATGGAACTGATAGAAGGCTCGTTTTGGTTCTCAACACGTCAACATTAGTCACGGCACTAACAGTGGCTCCCGAATACCGGCGCATGCAGCTCGCAAAGCGATTAATGGATGTCCTCGAACACATTAGCGACAAGATGTACAACGCGTACTTTGTCGATTTGTTTGTGAGGGAGAGCAACAGCGTTGCCATTGGAATGTACACGCAATTCGGATATTCAATCTACAGAACAGTGCTTGGATACTACAGCGGCAGCGGGGACTCGGAAAATGCGTACGGTGGGTTTGATTTCCGCATCAAATGAACTTCGTGATGTCCTCTGATTTGTGTTTATAGACATGCGGAAGGCGCTTCCGCGGGACAAGCTCAAGAAAAGCATTATTCCTCTTAAACATCCCGTGAAACCTGAAGATTTGGAGTGGTGATGAAGAAAAAAATAAAACAATACACGCATTTACGCACTATGTTTGATCAGTGTACTGACAGTGTATTTCTTCACATGCTTCCATTCCAACACTCAAACAGCTGTTCCCCTCCTTCAAACGGATGCATACTTGTTGATCCATTCCTGACATGTTTTTTCATACTGAGCCCGGTTCGAGTTCATAGCTTCGGCAACACTTGTGTTGATGGCATCATCTGCATTGGGTTCCGCAAGAACCAGAACAAGTGAGTTTAAAATGTCTGCAATCTTGTTGCTTGGTTTCCAGACCTGTCAAGCAAGAAAAAAATCATGTTCAGAATATAAACACGGATAACTGTTTCTCTAACTCACGTCAGCCTTTAGGACTCCGATGCAGATTGAACCGTCTTCATCGACATTGGGGTGATAGATTTTCGTCACAAATTTGACCTGCAAGAAGGCAAGGTGGATTTCATCATCAGCACAGTTATGACAACGCAAGAATCAGCCAATCTTGATGGATCGGTGGATCCCACAGAATGCCTTCGCTCGCACTGGAGAGCATTTCACGAGGAGAACACAAAAAGGATGGGCGGACTTGCCTTGGGTGGTTTAAACGGGTAATCGCTGGTAAAGACAAGAGCAACCGTGAATTTGCCGCCTTGATACGGGCTATTTGCCTGGGTGGATGAAAAACAAGGCGAAATGAAAGATCACGTTTTAAGAGGAGCATTTTGGGATACCATGAGTGCAGACACAACAACGTACAGGTCCAACGAGCTTCGCCTCCCAGTTGAGCAAGTCCGAGTCTGAAACAGGGCCCGTCGCAAAGTCGTCCGAGGGTGTGTTGGTCAGTTCGCCGAGCTCTTTTTGCAGACGCTTTGAAGCCATTTGTTCACGTAAATAAATAAAAAAAGCAAGTTAAAAAGTACGTGGAGATGGCGACTGCTTCTGTGCAATCCGTGGCTGCAGCCATGAACGTGATGTACAACAAGAACTCAAGCACGTCTGAGCGAACCGGCGCCGACGAATGGCTGAGGGCGTTCCAGAAGGGGGTCGGTTTCGTTATTATTCTCATCTCGAGAAAGGCTCATGCTCACTTGTCTTCTCCATAACCACCACATTGCGTTCATGCATCGTGCCATGATATTAGACGGACGCCTGGGCTGTTGCTGATGCCATTCTTAAGATGGATGCAAGTGTTGGTGTCGAAGTACTCGTGTTTGCTGCCCAGACATTGCGGCAAAAGGTGACCACGTTATTACCATCGATACCGTTGAATGCATTCGTATTAACAAAAAAGGATTCCTAGACCCGATACGACCTATCGCAACTGAATCTCACCCAGCAGACCTCACAACGCGACTCTCTCCTTTCCCTCGCTAGCAAGTACAAAACAGGCCCTCGCGCCGTAACCCGCCAGCTATGTCTCGCTCTAGCTGCTCTTGCCGCCCATTTGTCTGCATCCGTATGGCCCGACCCAGTCGCGTCTCTCTTGGACGTTTTCTACACGCCAGCAGATTGGCCGATCCTCGTCTCACTCTTGTCAGCAATGCCGTTCGAATTTGAAGACTCGACGACAGATTCCTCATTCTTTGATGCTGACCCCAACGCGCATGGGAATTCATCTTTGCGAAGAGAGACTGTTATTTTCAGAAACTCGAATCGCGTTTTATTGGCTTTGATGACTATTCTGGAAAAATGTAAGATCGTGGGATTCTTGTTTCACGAATACCATTAAACAGAGTCTCGATACCAATAGGTGGCAACTCGGACCTTCTCAGACAAACTCTTGACTGCATCCGCGTCTGGATTGAATCTGGGGATATTTCTCTGGAAAAGATTGCAGCCACTGGTCTGATGCAGTTTTGCTTCTCATGCGTTGCAAGCCCGAATCAAGACGAATCAGTGTTTGAGACGAGTATCGATGTCATTTGTGAAATCATTCGGCGCAGCGGAAGCAGACTGGCGAGTGCTCGCGGCGATCAAACCATTATTATGCCTCTTGTCGAAACCATTTATGCCGGCATTGTTGGCTTGTCTCCCATCTTGAATGCTGCTGCAAATTCAAACGCGAATGAAGATCTGGACCAAGAAGAACGGATGCGGGGATTGTGTCGGTTGTATGTGAATGCAGGCGAATCTTACCTCAGCTTAATCCTGCAACACTTGGAAGCTTGGCATTCGATTGTAGAGGGCATTTTGGCATGTACAAGCGTCGCAGATCTCGAAATTGTCGCCATCACTTTCCAGTTTTGGTTAATCTTGACGGAAGAAGTCACATCTCCTGGTTCGGAACGCCTGAAACTCGTATTTGTGGACATTTACCGGCGTTTAAACGATGTCATGATTCATCACCTTCATTATCCGCTGGATAACTCATGGACAGCGGAGGAGCGGGATGAGTTTCGCGAGTTCCGACACAACATGGGGGACGTTTTGAAGGCATGCGTATTGGTGCTCGGACAGGAAGAAGCACTCGCACGGCCATATGCAATTCTACAAAGTTTCGTTGTCGCCGATTCCGCATCTTTAAACGGAACTGCTGCTGGAACTCTGAATCCCGATACTCCATGGCAAAAAATCGAAGCACCGCTCTTTGCGCTCAGAACAATGGGTCGAAACATTCGAAATGATGAGGGAACTGTTCTACCCGTGATTATGAGCATGTTACCGCAGCTTCCTGCACATCCCAAAGTTCGGTATGCTGCGATTCTTGTGATTGGGCGGTATGCCAGTTGGACGCGCCTGCATCCGGAATTTATACCCTATCAAATGACGTTTATTTCGAAAGGATTCGAAGATGTCGAGAGTGTTGGTGCGGCAAGTCAGGCGCTTAAATTTTTGTGTGATGAGTGTGGTGATGTGAGTGGTTTTTCCATTCATTTGTTCAATCGACTGCTTTTTCGGTGTTAATCGTTTTCATGCTGATTCTGGACAGATGCTGGTGGACTATCTCAGCCAACTTCATCCATTCTACATGAGCATTGGAAAGGTTTTGGATCGTCATGAACAAGTCGATGTGATAACCGCGTTGGCTCACGTCATCAAGCATGTGCCTGTCCAAAGTCCCGATGGAAGCAACCCGGACATGCTCAAAGTGCTTGAAATGTTTTGCCTCCCCATTGCGCAGCGATTGCACGAAATTGGAAGCAGTGTCGCACCAGCTGGTGGATTCACGAAAGATTTACAAGTTGAAGTTTCAGGTGCGAATGCCTTTATCCTTGTTACTTGAACTTTCAGTCTCAATGCCCTCATATTTGACTTTGCAGAACTGATTGATCAGTTCTCTGTCTTCATTTACAACGCACAACCCGACATGTCCACCCTCCCAGCAACACTACCGCATCCGTGCCTTACGCTCTTTACCAACATGTGGCCAGTGTTTGAATCCTTGCTGCGCCTCCATGATCCCAAAATCACTAACAGTGTGTGTCGATGTATTGTCAAATGCGTTGAAGCTCACCGTGGCACGTTCAAACCCATTGCTCAAGTAGTTTTGCCTACACTCGCCTCTAATTTCGAAACAACAAAAGTGACAAGCCTGTTGTGGGCATGCAGTAAATGTGTTAAGCAGTTTGGAAGTGACGACGCGTTGGATGGAGAGTTGATGAAAAGGCTGTGCGAGAGTGTCAGTGGGCCTGCGTTTGAAGTGATTCGGGAGAGTAAGGGGAAAGTGGATCATGTTTCTGACAGTAAGTTTACATTCTTTACTTGCAGTAATGATGGAACGAATCAGGTTTCTGACGAGTTGTTCTTTTCAACAGTGGTTGAAGACTTTTTTATGCTTCTGAGCGCACTTGCAAACGCGTGTCCATCTCATTTCCTGAAATCGTCTCTTTTGGGCATGTGGCTACAATGCGCGATTGCATGCATGCGCGTGCAACAGCTTGACGCATGGCTCGCGGTTTACAGCGACTTTCTGAAATCCACACTCACCTTGGCATCAAACAACTCAGCACAACAAAACAAGCAAAACCCGCAATCACCTCAGCAGAATCCATTAAACCGCGAACCACTGTTAACACTCCTCCTGACAAACGGTCTTGCGCAGGAACTCATGAATGGGATCGTTCGTGGGATTGGATCTACATTTCCGTATCGAGAAGACTTGACGCAAGAGGAAGGAAGCGGTGCGAGTACGGTGGGATCGTGTGTGTTGAGCTTGAGCGATGTTGTTGCTCACGCAGGTGGCAGTGCAGATGGTGCTACTGCTGCTGCCGGGCGTGGAGGAATTTTGCTGGTTGGAAATGCTCTGCAAGGGATTGAAGATGAAAAGTTTTTGGATGCGGAGAAGGCCGTGTTTGCAGAAAAACTGGGAGTGTGAGGACTTTTTGGTTTTCCCATTTACGCGAACCCCGATGCTAAGCTAATGTTTTTTGCTGCAGAGCTTTGGACAAGCGAGATGTGTATCGGATTGATTCACTCATGCATGAGTACGGTGTCAAGTACCGACGCAGAAATCACAATCGGAAAGGATGAGGCGGCCTTGCATAGTTGTCTCTCAAGTTGCGGTCAGTGTGGAATGACTGGGCCTCGATTGGTGGACTCGATGTTTGTATGTGGTGATACGTGATAAATAAAGTGCGTAAATATTCCAAAAAATGCAAAAATGAGGTTGATTTCGTCATTACAAATCCTTCTCAAAATGCCCACAAACCAAACCAAGGCACCAAAGAGAATCGCCGTGATCGTAAGCGCACACCCTCCTTCCCCATCTGTAGCTAGCTTAGAGTTAGCATACCAACACGCTTTCTTCACAACACAGGGCTCCGGTGTTTCCGGCCTTAGTGCAGCTTGGCTCCTGTCACAGCATACTCCCTTTGAAACGCGCGTGTCGCTGTTTGAGAGCGGGGACTACTTTGGCGGTCACTCACACACTGTCGACCTGCATTCGCTCGACAAGAGCGAGACTGTCGGTGTCGACACGGGCTTTATTGTCTGCAACCCAATTACCTGTAAGCAAGCACCACTTCTCAGTCATTGTTTTATCTCTTGCAAGGATACCCGTGTTGACTTGATACCTGCTCTCATTCAGATCCAAATCTGCTTGCGTTCCTTGAATGCCTCAACGTCCCACTGCAGCCATCGGACATGTCTTTTGCCGTCAGCCGCAACGGCGGTGCCTTTGAGTGGAATGGAAATAACACAAACACGCTCTTTGCACAGCGTGAAAACATTTTCAACCCAGACATGTGGAAAATGGTGTCGCAGGTGCTTCGGTTTAACGAGCAGGCTGACAAGATTGCGCGCGAAGCCGATGATCTTGAATTTGACAGAAACGGAAACGTTCGCGAACATGCCAAAGGTTTTTTTGTTTTATGATTCGTTGCCGTCTTGATGGCACTTCTTCACTTAACCTTCAAACCTTTTCGATCAGCCCATCCCTACGCGAAAATGACGCTGGGTGAATTCTTCGAGCAGTTTGGATACTCAAAGTTTTTCTATCAAAACTATATTGTTCCAATGACGGCTGCTATTTGGAGCACACCTGCAAACATGACATTTGACAAGTTTCCCTTGCTCACCCTCGTTCGATTCATGCGAAACCATATTCTTCTGCAAGTTGACAACAGGCCCAAGTGGATGACTGTTGATGGGGGGAGGTGATTGAAATTTCCTTGTGCATTTTAACACCTGTTAAAAAATGTTATTTCCTCAGTCGCAAGTACGTGGAAAAAGTCATCTCACAACTGGCAGACACGCGTCTCAACACCCGAATCACTCGCGTCAAACGCTCTCTTGCGGATGGAACAGTAACCCTGACGGACTCAAACGGCAAGACTGAGGTCTTCGACCATGTCATCTTTGCCACTCATTCGGACCAAGCGCTGGCCATTTTGGGCGATGATGCAACTGAAGACGAACGCACAATCTTGGGATCTATTAAATTCCTGAATAACCGGGCTATCTTGCATCGAGATGAAAAGGTGAATGCATTATTTTGCTGGAAAAGTCTGCTCTTAAGCTGATGTGTTAAATTGTTTGCTCAGTTGATGCCAAAGAGAAAACTAGCATGGGCCAGCTGGAGTTACCTGACTGAAATTTCAAACGAAACAGACTCTCAGAGCATGTGTCTCACTTACTGGATGGATAACTTGCAGCCGCACATTGATCCACGCAAGTTTGGAAATGTCTTTGTCACCATGAACCCTCTTTTTGAGCCCGAAGCTTCCAAAGTGGTTGCTGAGTACGAATACACTCACCCATTGTATTCTCCAGAGGTAAAGCTCGTGTTTAATGAACAAAACTTGGGTAAAAGAAAACTAATTTGCTCCGTCCAGACCATCGCAGCTCAAGACTCTCTCAACACAATTCAAAACAACAACTTGACCACCTTCGCTGGTGCTTGGACAAACTACGGGTTCCATGAAGACGGTCTCACTTCAGGTCTGCTGGCTGCCACATCTCTGGGTGCCATCTGTCCATTTGAAATTTCATTGAACGGCGGTTACCCTACGCGCCGTGTTCCACCTCCTCCACCCGCATGGGCTGTGAAAGAGTTTGGCGTCAAGCAATACGTTCCGGCAAAACCGCGATTCGCCACGGACGAAGCGAGACAAGCGTTTTTGAAGAATGTGTTGGAAAATCACAGCATTGTGGGCAAGAAGAAGCAAGGTGGTGGTGGTTTGGGTATGACCACAGTTATGTCTGCAGCTGTGTTGGTTGTTGCGATTGCGTCGGCCGTGCTTTATTTCAAGTAAACTGAACATTTCTCTCTTTCTTAAACAAGTCTTCTGTCGAGCTGTATATGATGATGATTAATGGTGGGCTATGTGTTCTCTGACGGATGCTAATATCCCGCAGAAAGTTGACACTCACGACCCCCAAAAATACGCAAACTAGATCCAGAAACAGATGTGGCCAACATATTTACACAACGCGATCAAAAAGAAAATCATTTCATTGCCATGTAACCAATCGTCAAGAAGGTGTGCAAGCAAAACAAACCCAGAGACAACAAAAAAGAAGGGATACGGGGCACCGGGGAAGTGCGGCGCCATTCAGCGTCCTTAATCAAGCGTTCCCGCTCCTTTCAATCCGTGGCTCGAGGATCTCTGAAGATAATAAACGCGCGTTCTGGGACAAATACAAATTTCATCACAGTCACACTCATCAACAACAGACAACATGACCACTGAGCACGCTTCTCAGTCTGCCGCAAGCGACATCGGTGCAAAGAATGATATTTTTATGTGGAATAAATACGCGTGTGGTTGCTTGTGATGCGACACACCAAAACAGCGACAGGGACAATAAAAAAAAAAATATGGGGGTTGGGCGCCGGGCAGTGAGCTGAATCACACGGTCCCGCCCCTTTCACGATGGAGGCTGCGGCCTTCTCCGAAGATGCGTCCCGCTTCTCGACCGTTCAGACTGCGTACTCCCCTCAGTCACATTTCGCCTCAGTTTTTGCTCGCTATTTATACCCATGTTGACAATCCCGTCAAGGCGATTTTGGGACAGAAACACTGACAAATGCGCAGTCGACACGCGCTTACGCAGCTCCAGGGCATCACACAAGCGTCCGATTACACTGAGAGCGTATTGGAACGCGTAAAGATAATGAAATTGTTTGGAGTGGTCATTGAAAGCAAATAACTGGAAAGGCAGTTTGCATAAGTATGAAAACGGCGGTTTGGCAGCGTCAGGTATATAATAGGAATGATTCTAACTGAGAACCCCGCGCGGTAAACACGCAGCGAGGGCTCGGTGAATACCGATCGAACTTGTGCGTCTCGGTGGATGCAGGTGATAAAGTGCCGCAATCGCAGTTTTTCGAGTGGCCGGGAATGGGAAGAATGTGTTGTTTTATTTGTGTTTCCTCGAAAGATGCGACAAGAGAATTCCAGCTGCCACGGAAACATTTAGAGAGTCAAGCGATCCTTTCCCCTCAAGCTTACGACTATCGCCGCCAGGTATCAGCAGATGCGCGTTGCACTGGTTGGAAACAATCTTTCTTAAGCCTTCCCCTTCGGATCCCATCACTACGATAACAGGAGTATTAATGGAAGGCATATCCCAGCAGTTGAGCACTTTCGAAGCTGGAGCACCTGTTAATTTCGAAAAGTTAAACGCGTGAGCGAATGATGAATTCAAGTCAGTACCAATGTCAGTTCCAAAAACAGTCCATCCAGCTTCTTTCGACGCGGAAAGGAAAGACGGCAAGTTCTTTGTGGAATAGAGAGTTTCGAAGGACTCGAGTACGCCAGCCGAAGCCTTTGAAACCACAGGGGATAGCGGGGCAGTGTTTGTCGTCGTTGTAACGATGCCATCGAGACCAAAAAACGAAGCGGATCTCAGGATAGCGCCCAAGTTCATGGGATCTCTGATACTGTCAAGCGCAAGCCACAGAGGGAATGCCGGACTTTCGGGGCGCTGCGTGAACTCAAACGAAATTTCATCTTTGCCCCCAGAAAACGCATCGTAACAGCTTTCAAGGGTGTCGAACGGCCCGAGCGCACGTAAACTCGTCAGCTGGATGGGAGATACCTCCAGAGCAAGCCCGTTGTGGGTGCTGGCTCCCGAGAGAGTTTTTGGGAGAGTGTAGTGGACCGGGCTGTCATTGTGTTGATTGTTCAATCAGACGATTTGATTCATGCGTATGCCGTCTTATGGGGCCGGGCGTCACTCTATCAACTCACACCGGACATGTCACTCACAGCTTGGCCGCACGGGCGAGAGACACGGCAGCAGCAGCATGGGTCGAATCGCCTTCCGCGAACAGCTTAAACATTCGCCGACGCTGCGAAGAAAGAGCGGCAAGAACTGGTGCGCTTCCGTACAAAAGCTCTTTCATTTTATTTACTTTTTTTTTCCTCCATGAATAAGAAGAGACAGGAACCGGTTTCTTGGACGCTGCTTCAAAAGTGGCGGCCATCTTAACGTTCGCTGTCTTGACGCCGAGCAAACCGTAAATCGTCTGCGGCACAAACGCGTTGCCCAGCTTCATCAGCAACAGCGCCGCCTTGATGGAAGTACTGGCAATCCGGTACAGCTGGGACGGCAGTGCCAGCATTGTCCGCCGGCTTTTGCCGAAGACTGCCAAGTTTTTGCATGTCCTTGTTTTGTGGATTCCGTTGATGGGCGTGTTGGAAACGATCCCGAGTCTTTCACACGCGATACCGCATGGATCTGATCTGACAGTTTTCGCCGATTCTGTTTGTGACATAAACGGTAGTGCCGCTTGTATTTTCGATGCTGGCAGTACTCTTTGACGGCGTTCTGCATCTACACGCGTGGGATATTTGAGGATCTGGAGGCGGTTCTACGAGATAATTGCCTAGTGTGGGATAGCGTCGATCGTACTCTTTGCGATGTCCATCACTTCGTATGGAGTCGGGCTCGTGTTTCGGAAGACCAACTTTATCATCTGCCTTGCTAGCTCGTACTCGGCCCTTGTGCTGAGTTACGCGGCGCACACTATCTGGCCTGTGGCGCTGTATCGATATCTGGCAGACATGAACTCAGCTTCAATAGTGAGATTGAGGCTGGTGTGGAGCTCAATGAGCGAAATGGCCATCAGAAAGAGGTGAATTTTTGCGTTCGTCATAACCACTCGTTGCACGGGCCGATCCACAAGCATGATGTACGTCAAGTGCAGGAGCACACATAGAATGATAGTTGCGATCGACACAGTGGCCAGAAAGACAGCCACGCGGTTCAAATTGTACTTGTCTCCAGGTGGGGTAAATCCAGCGCTTCTTTCGGGATGTAAATCTGTCGCTGAGATTGCCACAATTCAGATAAAATGACGCTAACTGAACAAGCTTGCTGAACAGAACGACAGCTACTGATATCTCTGCTTTATTGAAAGAACAAAGAGAAACAAAGACATCCAGCTCGGCAACGAGACACACTGTAAAGAATGGACCAGCTATGGAAGACACACACGCGTTTACCTCTTCAGCCACCACAATCAGAATTCGTCCGTTTGCGGAACAAGAATAATAAAGTTTTGAGTCATGATGTTGCGCTACAAAACAGATTGTTAAGAGAAAATGGACAACGACAAACGAAAAGAGCTTACTCGAAAGTGCAGTAATTGCTGCGTAAATTTGTTCTTGTTGCTTGGAGCCAGCGTTGTTTGGACCCCATCCATTAATTCTTGAAATGCCTGCAAAAGATGCCAACAATCAGTCAGATATGTTTAGTTCAACAACCGCGCTTGAACCCACATTTAATAGCACCGGCTGTCGTGGCTCCAGTTGGGAAGTAATGAGTTTGCTCACGTAGAAGTCAAAGTACTGGGAAAACACGATCGTGTTGAGGAACTGCACAGACATAGAATAGGTCAAACAGATATACCGGCTTATCAATCAGAATCAGCGGCAACAAGGGTCTCGAAAGCGACCAATCATTCGCATCTTCCACCAAAATCGCTTCCAAAATCCGCTTCAGCAACAAATGAATCAGTTGCGGTTGCTCCATGATTCTTTGCAGCAAAAGTGCTGGAGGATTCTTGTTCAGCAGGCTTTGCTGATACAAAAAGGTTGCAATGTTTTCGACTGCATTGCATGCGTTGGTTGAGTTGGTTTTGTCGCTGCCTTTGATGGCTTCGCCCGCCGCTCGGAAAATGTATTCGACAGCGGAGGGACTGATGTCGGCTACTTTCGTCAACTGGTTCTTGCTGAACACATCCATCAGAGTGAAGTATGCCTGAATGGGAAATTAATTTCTAGTCGCGAGAAACAAAGCCATCTTTCGAACCGTTGTTAATTTCGGGAAAGCCTTCAAAAATTGCATCTTGTCAGAAAAGCATCCATGCACCTTTGCGAAAAAGGACATACCATCAGATCGGGTATTGGTATGCTGAGAATGATGTCGAACAGGACACCCAAGGTATTGTTCAGAGCTGGATCGTTGTACAAGTCAAACACTCCAAAATGAACGTAGTTCCCAGCTAAAGAATTCTTGATGATCGTACTTCGTGAAAGGGTTAGATACGGCTGCTCTGCTCCAATTATTATGATAAATTTATCCACTTACAAGCAGGACGTGTATCCTTTGTACTTGTCAACCCATTTTCTTGAATCTTCTACCCGATAATTCACCGCCCTCTTCCCTGAAGACAGAAAAGTCAGAACTGGCAGCACAGATTCATCACATTAAAATCACCATAGGCTTCCAGCACTTTACTCGTTTCTCGAAAGATGAGGATTCTAAACAAATATATCAGTGTCAAGTCCCTAATTCAGGCGTTCTGTTCAACAAACCCGTTGGGCGACGATATGTCAAAGATCAGCCGCTGTAAATCCAACTGTTAACACACATATCGACTCATGAAAACAAGCTCTACCTGCGCTCTATTCAACACAAACTCCGAGTAAAACTTGAGAATCGTTATTGACACTGGATGGTCCACATTTGCCTCCAGAGCATGCAGTAAAACAGGCATGTGCGGGTAAAACCAGTTGAAAAACAGGAGGTATGATGGCTTTGCTTCGCTCAATTCGATGGCGCTGACGAAACCACGTAGATCGCGAAATAGACCGTCCAACAGGACTCGGATACGAGGGTCACGAAATGCATCCAAATTTGGTAGGCGAGACAGTTCTTCAAGTTGTGGATTAAACAAACTGAGAAATTCCAGGGCTTCGGCTTCCATGTTGTCGTCGGTGAACAACAGGCGGCACAGCGTCGCGTAGTACTGAAGCAGGCAGAGTAAAAATCTTGGTAAATGTGCATCTGATTCTCAATCCCATCACATACCATTGATCTTTTTTTTCTGTTTGTGTTCAAAAACGGAAGATGCTGGGCGCTGTGAAATCGAAGCATCCATTGTGCCGTTTCCGTCTTTCGAAGGTATCTTATGGGGCTATATCTGTCTGCCAGTTTAGAATACAATCAAGAGTTGGGATGGGAAAAGCGTACCCGCTGGCGAGCTCACTAAAGAAGTCGACAGTTCGAACGATAAGAGGTTCATTACTCGCGCAAAATCGCAAATTCCCGACCCTGATGATGAGAGTTAACGAACGTGTCGGACATGGCTTCTACTCCGCGCAGTAAAAGACTCACAATTTTTGAACAATAAAGTCCAGCATTTTGTTTTGGTCATCCAGGCCGAAAGCTTCTCCCAGCCTTACATAAATCTAAACGACACATGAGATATTGAAGATATGGTATTTCGAAAAGGATAGACTACCTCGCGGCCTTGCCGGACATCCACTGAAGAAACGGTCAGAATGAGTTTGACAACAAATTTCCAAACATAAACTCACTGTGAGGGCCGATGTAAATTTTTCTGAACGAGTAGAAAAAGTAAAGAAGCGCCAAATCCAGAGTGCGATTACGCGTATCACCAAGCTGCCGAAAACACCGCGTTACATCTTCTTCCCTTTTTCAAAATCAAAATCAAAACCCTCAAACCTCTCGCATTCGAGTCACTAACGGCGTATCCAGCTCAATCAAACGCAAAACTTTGACTGCAAGCTCTCCATCCAGAATTTCGTGCTCCTCAGTATTTTGAGTTGGTGAACGCGCCGCCACACAGGAACCCATGATATAGACGATCCAGGTGAGTTTACCTGCATAACGTGTTTCATGAAATATTCTTTTTCAAATTCATTCGAACACAATGTTTTGTCACCTTGAACGTTTGCTAGATTCGCCTCAAAGTTGCTGGGCACTTGCCCAGATTGGCATTGCAGAAACAGCTCGTTATATTGACTTGCGCAAACATCAAACGCGCCATGAAGATATTCGCTTGTCGATTTATATTTAAGCCGAGCGATATTTGCAGCCAGTTCTAGAAGAGATGTCAGTGTAGGTTCGTCGTTCAAGAGCTCCTCTGCAATTCAGAAGCATCAGTCAGAATATTGGAATCTTCAAATAAAACACGAGTTTAGTTACCGGCTTCATCGTCGTCCATGTCGACGGCCTGAATTCTGGATGCAATGAACCCTTTTGCAATCTGAGGAAGGCGAGAGATTTTAATTGGAGCGTGCCACAAACAGAGTTTTTGCACATTCATCACCTCCACTGAAGCGTCTGACATTTGCTCAAACGCGCGCGCATGAGGTGGCGCTGGAACTGTGGACACAACTTTCGACCAAAACGTAAGCATGTACATCACACTATTCGTGATCCACTGGAATGCGGTTGTCAATTTCAACTCTTATTAATCTTGCCAAAGTTTAAGAAAATGCGATACCTTTGAAGGGTGAAAGCATTGAATGGTGAAGGAGCCCACAGTTTCCAGCCATTCCGAGTATTGTGGCCGCTCGACAATATCAGAAAGCTGATTGACGCTCTTCAGTCGGACTAATAATCTAGCAAACTCTGTTTCAAGTGAAGAAATGTGCATTTTGTTAGATTTCACCGCAAGAATAAGACAGCTCATACCGTGATATTCTTTTTCGTTCAAATTCGATGACTGAGAAAACTTTTTCACAATCTGAACAGTCGCTCCCAACACCCAGGACAGCGAGGAAGCCCGCTCGTCGTCATTGAACAAAGATCTTCGTGCTGCAATAACTAACGACAGACATTCCAAAACCTGACAGACTATATGTCAGTTCGATCGATTAGCAAGTTTTTTTTTTTTTTTTTGCGCACCTGAGGAGTAAGATGAACGGGAAAGCTCATGTACATGTCGAAAAGAAGCTGCAGCGTCGCATTGTCTGTTATGAGCGGCCTCCAGCTATTTGGAAACTGTTTTGATTCAAATATTATTCAATCCGATGGTTTTCGTGTGGTAGGATTTGAACTCACGGATATGCTGCCAATGTCCTCCCCAGAATCATCCGGATTGGTTCCTTTTCCAGGTGAATGTCAGAACATTTTAAAAGCCCCAAAAGCACACGAAGTATCACCTATAAAATCAAACTGCAGACAGTTTCGCAGTAACTGAATGGCAAATTCAAGCATTCTGGATTCTTCGACAGCTAGAAAATTGATTTATAGTTTATCCGCCAGATTTCTTTCAACAGGCAGCAGTACCTGACGCAAAGTGCATTTTTTTCGCCACGAGCTCTTTCAAAGCTTCCAAGCAAAGTTTAAATATTTGAGCCAACTGTGTGTCTCTGAAGTTCACGGCTGGAAACAAGCTTTCGCATAAGCAAAACTTGATGAAAAAAAGGTTTTAGTTGTTTACTAACCGACTTTTCGATGCCTTGTCATGTTTTTCAGAACTGAAGTCATCCGATTCATTTCCTGCACAAGTGACGCGAGCAATAGAATACCGACCATACGATACTCATTCGAAGCCTGCAAAAGTTCCAATAAAAATCAAGTTTTGTGAGATTGATCGTCACAAAAGGATTCGAAAAAGGCTACTTGAAGGAACGGGGACACATCCGTCAATGAATTTTGGAACTCGTCTGCATCGAACCAGCCCAGCTTCGTTACGAGTCCGAAAAGCTCGGCCATTCCTGTCATGACGTATAACTGAAGTTCGACCCCTCGCGTGCCAAGATAGCTCAGAATAAATCCACCTTTTATGTTTCCATACGAGACCATCCAATTTAGCCGCTGGAGTCTGCAGAATCATAATGTAAACCGAAACTTACGCAGTTCGATTTTCTGAGGAACTGAAAACAGTTGGAAATGCGATATGACGAGCGTTTTCAAGTGAAGAGTTGCGAATCTGGATATCCGAGAACAAGAGATATCGTGAACAGAGGTAACATATGTAAAAGGGATATTGTGTTAATGGTTCGACTCTGAATGCATGTTTGAAAAGAAGATGAGTAATCACAGTTGAGCGTACGGCGATGCTGACAGCTGCAGAACTTGCTGGCAATTTCCAAGTGATTCGAGCGGGCCCATTGCAACTGTGGGAGATGCATTGGACACCTCGGCCAAGGTCGAGTCTGAGAACGTCGGGAAGTGCCTTGCCAGAGTCGTCTCAGCACGCGCCCGGTCCATGCCAACGGGATTATACAGCGCAAAAGTGGCTGCGAATCAATGCGTCGGTTGAGAAAACTAATGCGCCAGAGTAAGAGAGCGAACCTTCTTCGATCTGTTTTAGCGTTGCGCTGTCCATCGCTGTCTTTTGGGGACACTTGTTAAATATTTTATATTTTATCACACTTTTTATTTAAACCCTTGCCCAAATGCGGCGAACCCACCCCAAAATCATCCAACCATCAAGCGAGGCGCGATGTTCATTGCCATTAATCTGCAAAAGGAAAAGCTGGTTAGTCAAATGGGAGCACTGAAATACTGAATGCAACTCACTCTTGGAAGAGAAGCTTGCACGCATATCTGAGAAGAAAACGCAGTCAGGACATTTGAAATCAAGTGTAACAAGATACAAAAACACGGCTTACGGAATGTGAATCTGAGAAATGCGAGTCGTGTTGGCGCACGAGCGACATTGGAAGCTGTTCTTCTTCAAGTTCGCAATCGCCATCAACCCGCAAATATCACACACATGTACGCGGTATGCATCGGACACGTCAAATAATCGTTCTTTCAGGAATTGTGCCGCACCATGGGAAATCATGCAATCCTATGCAATAAAATGTCAGGACAAGAATCACACAAAACAAAAGTCGCTCACTCTCTCCATCTCTCCGAATCGCAGCCCTCCATCTCTGGATCTTCCTTCAACAGGCTGCCTCGTGAGAATCTGCAGCGGCCCACGGGCGCGAGAGTGGATTTTGTCGTCCACCATGTGCTTCAACCGCTGGTAATACGTGGGTCCAGTGTAGACTTGCGCATTCAGTTTCTTGCCCGTGTGTCCATTAAAGAGCACTTCAAAACCACGTTTTTGGAATCCAAATGCCTCGAGTTCTCGAGAAATTTCTTCCACATTCACATCCGTGAAGGGTGTCGCGTCTCCTTCGTGGCCCGTGTGTGTCGCAACTTTTCCGAGCAAACATTCAACCAAGTGGCCGATGGTCATACGCGATGGGATGGCATGCGGGTTAATGATAATGTCCGGCGTGATTCCGTCGCGCGTGAACGGCATGTCTTCGTTGCGGTAAGTAATACCACATGTTCCCTTTTGTCCATGCCGGGACTTTAAAAAAGTAATTCATGAGAATCCTGTTGCACACACATGATCCAAAAATATTTACCGCAAACTTGTCTCCAATTTGAGGGACACGAATAGATCTCATGCGCACTTTGACAAATTTGTATCCATCCGCGTTCGTCGTAACCATCACTTGATCAATAATTCCTGCTTCAGTACTTTTCAGCGGGGTGGAGTCATCTCGCTTAGTGTGGCCCGATGTTCTTTGTCCCATTTCCTCAGAATCCTTGGGCAGGGGAACAGTTTTCCCTGCATTCGAAAATGAGTGATAAATCCAAAACACACACCCACAAGAGACTCACCAATCAAGATATCGTCTCCACTCACACGAACTCCAGGACTCACAAGTCCGTCAACATCCAGCTTATCATACGATCCTTGCCGCATCCTCAAAGTATTCTCTCTCATGGGTTTCTCAATCGTCTCCAACTGAGTCATGCCTTCCTTCTTTTCCGTGTCAATGTAAACTTTGAAATACAAGGATCGGAAAAGTCCCTTATCGATTGAAGATTGATTCATGATGAGCGAATCTTCCTGGTTGTATCCAGAGTAGCAGCAGATGCACACAATGGCGTTTTGGCCGGCAGGAAGTTCACGGAAACGAAGGTACTCCATCGATCGCGTGCATGCAAGGGGTTTTTGAGGATAGAAGAGAATATTCATAGTTTGATCCATACGGTATTGGAAACTTGTGAGGAAAATGCCCATGGCTTGTTTTCCCATGGCAGATTGGTAGCAGTTACGAGGGGACTTTTTGGAATTCAGATACAAATGGTTTTCGTTATTTTCAGAAATAAGAACAGCGAAAATATAAAAGCTGACCTGGTTATGGTCAGGGAAAGGAATAATGCTTGCACAGATACCAAGAATCATACTGGGATGAATCTCACAGTGCGTCCAGTTCAGCGTCAAGGCTGATACGGTTTGAGATCGCTCCGTTCTGTTGCGTTCCTTTTTGATTTCGGGAATGCCACGAGCAGCTTTTCTTGCACTTTCCAGGTCATCCGGTGACATGGCGATCATTGCAGTTTCCTCTTCTTCGGTATCAATGTACTCAACCACACCTTCCGACAACAGGTCAACGAATGTGGCATCCTTTTTGAAATAAATGCGCAGATAAGTTGGAATTTTTATGGCAAGATAAATCGACACCCTACCGTGTCAGGATCGCGCAAGGCAAGAACATGCGCTCTTTGAATAAGAAGTTTTTGAGATTCCTTGTCAACAATAAACAAGGGTCTTGAAATTCGTCCAGCATCTGTGTACAGCCGCAACTCGCATTCCGTGACATCGTGCACGATACTCACTTCAGGACTCACTTCACAGTTTCTACGCGTGCTGCGCAAATTCTCGACAAGGTTTTCTGGCTCACGATGCACACCGAGCCACATTCCATTCAAAAAGACTTTTGTCGCGTCCTTGAGAACACTTGGTCCGACTTCTTCAAGCGTTTCCATACTCAATTCTTCTAAATGCTCAATAAAAGGTCCGGAAGAGGTTCCGACGGTGATGATGGCCATGAGCGACATGTTCTTGACGAGCCCACAGGCTTGACCTTCGGGGGTTTCAGCAGGGCACACCATTCCCCACTGAGTGTTATGCAATTGACGGGGTTTTGCAAGTTTTCCGTCTCGATCAGTGGGAGAGTTTAGTCGACGCAAGTGAGAGAGTGTGGATGCAAAGGTGTATCGGTTCAGCACTTGCGATACTCCTGCACGCGCCTGACTGGCTTTGGATTGATCACCCCAGTTACCAGTTGCCAGTGAGTATTTGAGTCCATTTTTGAGAACGTTGGCATCAAGAGATCGTTCGAGGGATTGAATATTGAAAGCTTTGTTCGATTCAACGTGCTGCAGACAAGAGACCACACATCAGAACAAAAATTCAAAATATCCACGAAAGAAAGCTTAACCTTCTGCAGTTGCCTCGTAATATCTTTCGTCAGCTTCCTGAATAATATCCGAAACAATTGCGTCATAAGCGGACCCGCCAGATCAAGTCTCTTTTTTCCAAAATGGTCACGATCGTCAAAGTCACGCCGCTGCATAGTTGCCAGCAACAGTCTGTGAATCATGTACCCAAAAAAGTATGCTTTTCGAGTTTCCTGATGGGCTTTAGTGCCCACATGAGGAAGCATTTCTTTTTGCAAAATGTCCATGGCGTATTTGATACGCTTCTCTTTGGTAGCACCGACGGATTGACCACGGCGTCCAATGTAATCTAGCGCAACTTCGCGAGTTTGAATTGGGAACGCTTCTTCAATACATGGCTTCAGAAGTTCCAGCATGGGGGTATCATCGAAATCATAGCTACGATAGAAAAGTTTCAAGCCATGATAAGCTTCGATCACAGATAGAAAATAACGAAAGAATCATAATACCAAATCTTTTCCATGATTTCTTTATCCGAAATGATTCCAAGCGCTCGAAACACAACCACGATGGGCACATCTTGCTTGATGTACGGCAGTGAAGTTTTGATCACTTGACCGATGTCTCCTTTCGGTGCCATCATTTTCATAAACAAAGTACTCGCTAATTTCGAAGCTTTTTCGCCCTGACTACGAATTTCGACACTATAGAGATACGTGGCCGGTTGTTTCTTGGCAAATACGAAAACGTGATTTGTAGCCATTCGCTCTTGACCAATCAGCACTTTTTCGGATCCGTTGATTACAAAGTAGCCTCCCTATTTTTCGCGCATGATCATGAGTGGCTGAGCACCACGTTTCGACATGAACACCGATACATACCACATCATACGGACACTCTCCAATTTCGTACAAATTTGCCTCAGACATATCATGCAGCAAGCAAAAGTCTGATTTCAGCATGATTGGCATTTCTCCCGCGTAAATCTTTGCAGTCTGGGGAGCAGTTTCATCGACAAATTCCTGTTCGCCATCCTCAGCAATGATTGCACGTTTGACGGAAAGCGATACATCAATGTAGATAGGCGCCGCATATGTCAAGTTCCTTAAACGCGCTTTTTGCGGGTGAAAGTTGACGTCGATTTCTCCATCTCCTTCTCGCCGTTGCGGCTTGGCAAGATACACTTGGCCAAACTTGATGATATAGCGTTTCTGTGTGTCAAACAGAAGAAATCGTTATAGATTTCGAATTATCCCGTTCAGTTTTTTGGGATTCTGGTACCGAAACATCATCGTCAGCGCCCGAATATGATGAATTCGTTTCGATGGCCGGCGGCTGATTTTCTTCGACGATTTCCTGCATAGTGTTCTGAATGAATTCGTTGTACGATGCCAGTTGCTGCGACACCAGTCCCTTCTCCTGTAGTTGGTTTTCGAAAATAAAAATCGGCTTCAATACGAGCGATGCCACTGCCAATCGATGAACAAGGCGGACCTGGAAGAAAGAAGAGATGACGGTCCAGCAGTCTTCCTGGGTCAACAGACTGTCGCCGTCATCGTCCATCGCAGTGTCCCCGTCCCACTGAGTTCCGCCGTCGGCCTCAAACCCGCCCATTGCGTATTCCGCCTGTTGATCGAACTCGTCGTCATTGTCGAATTCTGTGCCCGGAGTCAGTGCGAATAAACGCCCGTCTTTTTTCACTTTACAGCTCACCGTCCATTCTTTGCTTTTGGGACTGTTTTATTTTACAGTTCGTAAATAAATAATCCGAAAAGAAGATGGAAAGCGAAGACCGTGACGCCGTGAAGCTGTGGAGGTGAGCGAGTGGGCGGGTCCTTTTGGCGTGCACTGCTGACTCTGATTCCTACATAAGAGTCCATAAAACAGTCCATCAGATGGTCAACGACAGGGTACGGAGCGTCGTATACTTGCATTAACCTCAACACCCAACTCACACACTCAATCTCGTCAATCTGCACAGGGATTTCTAGTCGGCGAACACGAACTGAACATGTCACTGGACCAATTCAAAGCAGACCATTACCGCGCCCAAGTCATTGAGTACGGGGCTTCTTTCTTTCTTTTTTTTTTTCCCCTCCTTCTCGCCTGTAATCATCTTGACCCCATCTCGCTCATCGGGATCACAAATCAGCCGTGCTTCTCTCACTTTCTTGGTGGAGCACAAGGACGACCACGAACAACTTCTCGTTTTTTTCACGGATGAGGAGACGGTCGGAATCAAACCCATCAAAAAGTGCGTACTCCAACTCGCTTATTCCAAAACGATTCTATTCTGATCACTGAGTCTTCTTATCGAAACGCTCTGGACGAAACAAACAAAAAATCAGAGTCTGCGAACGAATGATGCAGCAATCCATCATGAAGGCAATTCTCATCTACAGAGAGAAGCTGACTCCATCTTCAAACAAAGTCATTATGGAAATGGCTCCCAAATACGATATTCAGCTGTTTAAGGAGGCAGAACTCATGGTGAACATTACGCACCACTCGCTTGTGCCAAAGCATATGTTGCTCAGCAAGGAAGAAAAGGCGACTCTTCTGGCACGATAGTTGAGTTGTTTTTCTTGGTTTTATGAGGTGTTGGGTTTTTGATTTGCTCATCGTCTCCCTGTTATCGCAACTTTTTGTTGCGCTTTTACGCTGCAGCCGTTTGAAAGATTCCCAGCTTCCCCGTATTATGCAATCTGATCCTGTGGCAAGATACTACGGCCTGAAGGTTTGCCTTTTTCGTCATCCTTTTCGGAATTTGCTTCTGACATGACTGCAAAAAAACAGAGAGGGCAGGTAGTAAAAATAACGAGACCCAGTGAAACAGCTGGACGATACAACACATATCGCATCTGTCTGTAGGAGACTCGGGATGCTAAACAATGAAAGGGGAAAAACAATAATAATAAAAAAAATACGGCAAAAAACGACAGCCCACAAGTGCCAAACGGCGCACTTGCTAGAATGGATATTCGAACTGAACTCCGAGACGTATTTTAATTTCGATTCGCTACACCCTTCCTAACGCATAAAACGTAAGGATTCACTCCTCATCAGACGCAGCAGTACTCGCAGCCGGCATCTTGAACGGTTTGATCCACTCAAGTTTCGCCGCCCTCGCCAGTTCCATGTACTGCATCGTCAAATGTCTGCAGTTTTGCAGATGGTTCACACCCTCCCGTCGGTAACACCACTTCATCTTTTCGCGAACGTAATTGATTTCTTCGGTGCGTACGAGTTGTTCTTTTACGTAAGCGCTGCGGGCTTTGACGAACGAGATGTGGTCTGTGTAAGGGAATCGTAGGCCGAGTTTAGAACTTGCGGTTTGCATTTTTCAAGATGAGGAAGGGGGAGATGATTCGGATCTACTCGCCTGACTTGTCCAGAGACGGGTCCACAACTGGGAAGGGTGATATCTGGGGTTGATGAGGAAACGAGGTTGTTGGGCGTTAGTCCTGTTGTGCTTTTGGGAAAGTGGATGTGGATGTGGGCCTCACTTTGATGGGCTCTGGTACTGTCATTTTCCGTTGTTTAATTTTATTAAAAGGAGGGGATGAAGTAAAATATGCATCTTCAACAACTTCACAGATTCACGATCCTCCTTTACATTTACGATATATTTAGACTGTTTATTTTTGTGTCAAGTGAGTTTGGATGTGTTGCTGGTCATCTGAACTGAATCTCTGCAAAAATAAGTGGAAACACAATCACACACGCATTCACAAGTGCCATGAACGCTCTATAAAAATGAAGAGGAAGCAGGTAGAACGGTCCCTTGCACATTTGAAGATACATGCCGTACAGCGCGACAGCGAAAAAGTGGAGAATCAGAGATGAAGGACTATGCAGCATTCCAGAAAGAAGACCAATTGGGGTTGATACGCAGATTCCGCCAAGCTCAAAGTAACCAAAGCATCCGTCTTGTAGGACTTTGGTGTTGAGGTCTATTGTCGTATGGGAAGTATGTCAGTCACAGTTCATCGCCTCGTGAAAAGCCAACAGAACGCACCATCTCCGGCGGCAAAGAGAGCATACAACGCGTTTGCAAGAATGTTCACAGCTGATGAAAGCTGCTTTCTTTGCCAATGCAATTTCTTGACTTGCGTCATTACCATTGCATGATCGGCAAGATCGGGTACATTTTCACGTGAGAGCAACTGCTTCAGCCGCACGACATCCCAGAACCCAACCGTCATACCACCTCCAGTCAGAGGATGCCTCATATTGTTTGCGTCTCCCAGAAGCACCATCCCTGGGCGATCATTTGATGCAGCGGGGAGAAACGAGTTGGGCATTGATCGGAATTTGTTGTTATCAACGGCTGCTTTGAACGAAGGTTGAATGGATTCGGGGAGTTGTGGGTACACTGTGTTGAGCATGTATTCTTGCATTGCTCCGTTGGTGAGGCTTGGGATTTTCGTTCCTGGAATGTCGATGAGTGCTCGCGTTTCATGCGTTCCGATTTGGTAAAAGAGAACTGGAGAAGGTTGCGCAAGAATGACGTGGCCGTGGTTTGGGGATGGCAACTTGCAATCTTCGAGAATGAGTCTAGGGAAAGAGGCAGGTGAGATATAACTGACGAAGGGAGCGACAAATGAAGAAAGAAGAGAGGGAATAAACATACCCAACAAACGTCGATTTGACCGAGACGGGCTTTTTGTTGACCTCTTTTCGAAATTTAGAAAAGCAACCGTCAGCCACGATGGTCAATGGCGCATATGCCTGAATTGAAGAGAGATGAGCGACTAAGAAGGCGCAGATATTAAAACGAAGCAGAATTTGTACGCACAAGCTTGGCCTTTTCGGTCTTGGTTGAATACGACACACCAACAACTGTGTTGTCGTCTTCAGAGTCCGTCAACAGTGAACCAACGGTTCCCTCCAACGTCGTCACACTGCAGAAGTGGTGAGTAATCAAAGATCTACTTCGTTGTCAACACGCTCTTACTTGTCGCAAGATTCGGCATGCGTTCTGAGACTCATGATGAACTTTCCGTGATGGAAGGCGCAGCCAGGCTTCGCATCTTCGTACGAATACGGAAGATCGATGGACTTGTCGCCTTGAATGACTCGGTATCCGTTGCAGGTGATGGCATCGATGCCCTTGACACAATCTGCGTTCATTTGAAGTCAGCTTCTTCCAATACTACTGCTGTGCTGTGGGCGATAATAAGTACCTTGCATTCCAAGCTGCTCCAGGGCCTTGACCCCGCCTGGCTGGAGAAGTTCGCCAACAATTCGATCTGGCTCTTTCCAGTCACGCTCTGATAAGTTGACATCCAGCAAGGTATTCGCGCAATGACATCGTAAGAACCGAGACGCATTGTCGCAGCAGAGAAAGCAATAACGAACCAATCAGCAGGACCTTGCGCCCGTCGTTTGCGAAAGCTGTGGCAGCTGCACAACCAACGATCCCAGCGCCGACAACGATAACCTAGTTAGGGATGTGTGAGTATATGTCAGATACGTTGCAGATGCAGAAGGTAGGGGGGATGTGTCGCACGTCAAACTCGACTGTGGGTAAGGATGGCATTTTGTGTTTGATGACTTTTTTTTTTGAATCGGGATTGACTTGTTGAATCAGACCATTGCTTCTTTTTCTGAAATAAAGGGATGACGCAGGATGTCGCATACTTCATACATCCATTCCCTTCACCATTCCCATCCAGCGTTTTATGCGGCGATCTGACAGCTTTCCTGCTCGCTTCAATGCAACAGATTGAAGCCATCACAGGTGAGTGTGTGTTCGGAAGAAGTTACAAACAGAAGAGCGCAGAAAAGGAGGGAAACTTGCAACGGATCATCTACCGTTGATCATTTGAAGTTGTTTTTCAGCTTTCCCGCCTTTTGGTTCTGGATATTCGTTTAAGGTTTCAGCCGAATAGATTGTTAAAAATTGAACAAATGACTAAGGAATCTGAACCGTAACTCTGGTCGAGGCTGAACCCGCCGCAGCCATTAAAAAGGAAATGATATCCATAGGCAACGAAAATACTCGTTTTCGGATCCAGTGTTTTTGAATGTGCTGCACAGTTTCCAAGTTCTGCCTCGCATTGGTAAAGGAACCCAAATGGCAGCCTAGGCACGCCCACAAAAAGGCCAACAAGACGGATGGGTTGATCAACGCCAATCAAATTGTTCAGGCTGCTGGGATTTCATTTGACCAAGTGAAAATAGTCTTGAACGAGCCAGCAATCGTAACACCAGGACACGGCCTCCGCCATGGACAATTGTCAGTTCTTTACATTTCTACACATTCCTTTTTTGCTAAAACAGCAGTTCCAAGAGACGGAATGTAAATCCGGACTATTAAAAAAGTTTAAAAGTGAAGTTTCTTCTGACTGCTCAACATTTTCCATTCTCTTTGAGCGTTGATTGGAGACACAAGACGTTTTTTGCGTTTATTTTTATGCATGTGCTGTGCACGCGTCCAACTCTCTGGCGTTCAAGAGCATCGTGCGAGTCAGCATCAAATGCAGGAGATTGAAAAGAACACCTTCGGCAAGGCGGGATGGAGGGGGATGAAGGAACTCACAAGCACGGAGGGGTGTTGCACAAGTGCCTTATTTTACTTTAACATTCATTTTATATATCACCGCTTCCATCTTCACTGTGGACACAGACCATCAAACCCGGCCCATCCGTCAAAAACAGTTGCTGCATCTCCCAGCTCGACGCGTCATATGAAGTTGGATTTCTCCCATTGTTGAAGTTGGGAAGTGTGAAGTTTTCAGCATGCCAATCCCTCAAAAGATGCCTGAAAACTCACACAGAGACACGCTCAAGGCTGCGCAACATCAACGACTATTGACAAGGACAGGCTCTGTCGCTTTAAAAGACGCCATCAAGTGAGACTACTCATAGCAACTGTCTTGGCTGTTTGTTCAAAGGGAAACCGAGACATATACTGCGCCACACTGATACATACCGCGTTTATATCAGCAAATCATGCGTCAGCGACGGCATACAACGCGGCTTCACACTCTTACAACCTCTATGGACCATTTGAAACTGCCTTGGACCTTTCTGAGAGCTGAAACGCGTTTCAAAGTGACTGGGATTTACAGGGGATCACAAACTTTATTCCGTCAGCGCATCCTCGGGTTCATATGCAGATCGACATCGCAGCACGTCCATGCCAATTAAGTTTCTGGTTATCAATATCAATTCCATGAACGCATTCCCAGGACGCGTCCTGGCTTCATTCAGTTGGTTCATTCAGTCGGCCGTGACTGTGCCGCACTGCAACATCCAGCGCTTGTTTGATATGGAAATCTGGCGCCTTCTTGATGTGAGAGCTTGGGTGACCTATTGTGACTGGTTGAGTGTGTTTGGCGAGATTCCAACAGAAAGTCATGGTGAGTTGCCGTGCAATCCTTTATGGTTGACTCTGACATTTCCTGGATACAGAGCGCGTATGGTATCGGTGGGATATCGATGCAATGTCCGTCAGTCAATTGAACGAATGCCGGAGTTGATGCGTATTGTGAATTGCCTTGGTCAAACGAGTTGTTGCGCGACCCAAATTGCAGCCGCCAAACATTGAGTTCGATTTATGCGATGCACGCGCAGCATGCTGACTTGGCCGGTGACGGAGGATGACTGTGCTTATGTTTGATGCCATTGGTTGATGGACCGACAGAGTGCAATGCTTGGCGAGTCATGTTTCAACAACAGCGAGCACAGGATACATCCCATCGCTCCGTGTCTGCGGTGTCCAGGCATTCATCTCGCATGTGTATTACTTATCGACGGGATGATGTGCTTACAACTCCTGTTGTGCTGTCAAAGATGCTTCTGGTTTGTGACGGTGCAGCTGCTGGCAGGCGCGCTAAGCGCGAGACTATGGTCTGGTCTGACTGGCGCGAAACGCGATTTTGCGCTTTTGCGCGTATAAAAGCGGGTTCCTCTCGAAATGTCAAACATCAAAAACATCAAAAAAAACACACAACCATCGAATCCGCCCGACATGAGACTGCCTCACACGTCCATACCACAGTACCAGATGTTATAGATGCTCAGACGCTCTTCATTAGCGTGTAGTGGGCGAGTCGTGCAGCTGTGGAGTTAGTGTCGGGCGGTGCTGATGGTGGTGCACAACCAGCATATACGATGCGGCATCTTAGGAGCCGACTTTGCGGCTGCATATCGGGCTGGACACCGAGCAGCTGCAAGTGAAGCATCATCCTCTCCTTTTCCACATATCGTGCAATCGCATGATTGCACGATTCCAAACACCGTGCAAACGCATGGTTGGTCTGCGCCTGTTTGGGCGCACGCCAATTCTGTGTTGACATGAGTCTCTTTCTGCTGTATTGTATCTTGTTTGCTTTGATTTACGGTCATTGTTTTAGGTTGGCGCGTGTATTGTGTGCGACATGGTCGGATGTGTGTGTTGTTATTTGTTGGAGTGAGATTGTCAAGCGCGTTTTATTTTTTTTTATGGGTGCGAGATGGTTGTACGTGTCATATTTATATGGGCGGGGGAGGGAATCGGATCATTTCTTTGAATAAAGAGTTTGGTGCGGTGCAAACCTCGCTGTCTGCTTCGTCTTGCTTATCAGGCTGCCTTTACTTGATTCAATCGCTCACGCCCTGCTGGAATGACATGAACAGGGGAAATGCTGTCGCGAGATGGATCCACATCACAGAACCGCGCGGCATATGTTAAATCGCGTTTTCAATGCCACCTCAAGTTCACACCTATGGACACGCGTAGGCATCAAGTCCAATAAACCAACTGCAAGTCATTTCAGAAATGCTACTCCTAAAGAGATAAATATTCGAAAGTCACCTAATTGTTCCTGATTGTGATGTCCGCGTCGGAACTGGGCACCGCAAACATGCATAAAGAATCAACCCAGTGCACAAAGCGCAAATTCAAACCTTCGTTGGAAAGAAGATCCAAACTGAGAGTTGTCAGCAATTAGACGTGTCGATAAGGCTCAAACACATGCAAAAAACACTACGGCCCTTACCCTCCCAATTCCTTCTCAGCATCTCCACAGGAGAGAAACACTGGCAAAAGTACGGGTATATCGTTTTTCACAGCGTCGAGAGAGCATCGTGATTGTTTTAGGTTTTTTTTGAACCAATCCAGCAAGATGAACAACATTTTTTTTGGCGGCGTTCGTTTTCGATGTGCTGGTTTGAACTGGTTGAACCTTGAAATAAACCACAGACGACGCAACCTCAACTGCCAACACAGCAGCAGGCAAAACTGCTGCCATACCTTAACCACCATTTTTCCCTCTCCATAGAGGTTTTTAAGGAGCTTACGCATCAATGTCACGCCATTTTTTCTCCCTGGGTTTGTGGCCTGCGACACCGACCAATTCAATTTTATTGCACACATCTGCTCCACTCTCCTTGCTACACTTCAGGGGAATTTCCCCCCATGCCTCCCCATGCACACACGTGTACCAAAGCCAATTGTACACTTAGCCTCGTTCACCGTGACAGACTCAAGGGGAAGTGTTGAGAAGTGATTCCGGGCACGTGAACTCAAAATGAGTCTCTATAATCAAATTTAATCTTTCTCTCCCTAAATTGACCTCCGTTCCTTCTGGAACCTCACTTATCATCTCTCCAGCTCTTAGCACCCAGCCCGTGTTGCCGAAGCCTCCTCTCAACAGATGGGCTTGTGAACGTCAACCACATAATGAGGCTGGCGGGCATCTCAAAGAAGGAGGCCCGAAGGGACTTTCTAAACCTTGCCTTTAGGACGAAGGCTGAACCGGTGATAGATAGAGATCTGAGGCAAACACATTTGCAAATTTCACACCTCCGCAAAAGATTCGCGAGAACTCGCAGAGGAGTTTAAGGTGTTTCATCGCATTAGACCTCTTTTTGAGTAGCGTCGCGTTTGCTCTGTATTTGTTTTTTTTTTTTTTTT